>JAPQRQ010000003.1:16344927-16359532 GCA_037367365.1 Apogon talboti
TTCCATCACTCTCATCGGTTCCTTATCCATCATGGATCAACGTAATCATCTTTCTTTTGGCAGGAGTTCCCTGTCTGGCAATACCAGTGTACGCTTTATGTAGACTGATCTCTGTTCGCTGCAAGAAAAAAAGACGAGTCCAGAATAAATTGTAAATAAATTTGTGGAATGTTTTTGACTTGGTTAGTGTGTTTGGTTCTAAGACACAAAGTGCAAATACTGGATTTAAACTGAAGATGCAAGGTGGCAAAGAAGCCACTAGTGGAAGACTTCACACTGACAGAAAACCGAGAAGAGACATCAGCTGTATCATATACACTAGATAAATAATCATGTTCTTGTTAACCCATTAACACCCAGTGCTACTTTTGTGTCAGTTCCCAAGTGAATTATTCTTTATATTTAACCTTTCTTAAGCGATTTATCACCATTTATTGTAACATTATCTTCTTTATTTTGTGTGTGTTCTTTTAGTGGAATTCAGGTATTTTCCTATATTTAATTTACTGATAATGCTGATGTTCATAAAAGCTCAGATTAAAGTTGAGGATTATTATATAAAAAAACAGAGAAAACTGAAGAAAAAAGTACTTTTCCGCATAGATATAAATAACTGAACATAAACCCAGTGTCTCCATCCACTGGCATTGATCCAACTCCATGGGTTTTACAAGTTAATCAGTGTTGTAGAAGATGACGGTGTTTCCACAGTAACTATGGAGCCTTTGAACGTCGAAATGGGTCATATCTGATGACCATGAAAAGATGATAAACTGTATTTTACACCAATTATTTACATGTATTCATAGGATTAGTGGATCAACAGGTATTAAACCGTTTAGATCAGTAGATAGTATTGTTTTGTGGTAGATGTTTGGGTCATTATGGGTTAAATGATCTCCTTCAATACCAACAAACTATTAAAAAATAGTAAGAAAACTTATTCTGTAAATCAGCTAGATTAGATCAGTGTATATGTCTGTCAAAGTAATGACTGTTTAATGGACTTGATACTAATACATTGATAATTCATATCTGTTCATGTATGAATCATTGATATGTACCATTCATTTACTTAAAATGAGCCATACTAAATATAATAGTACTAATAAATACATATATCCCAAAACTGAATGGTTGAATTTACAATATTTTTAAGAGAAAACATTTATGAACATGGATTATTGGTATTTTTACAATTTGGGTGTATAATTTAATTGAGGTAAAACACATTAGTCAGCTGTTTTAAAATAAAACAGCTATGTCTATATTTAAGTATAATTTCAACATGCCTTAAGATCTATTACAGTTATATCATCATAAAAAAGGGGTGCATGATAGTTTTGGGTAATTAAAATTTTATTATTATCCATCAGTATATTGTAAAAGAACTGGTCTGAGAGGCAACGGGACGTCTACATCTACTTCTGGCTCTGTTTTTGGGATGTATAAATGATGCTTTTAGGTGTTGTCATACAGATTTCAGATGTAACTTTCTATTTTTGGACAGAGAGGAAAAAGCTGCAGAAGGAATGTTAGTATTTCCAAATCCTGACTTCAGCTCCTGCAATTTTAATATAAGAGTCATGGGTGAGAAAGTTATTTATTTTCTCATAAGAACAGGCACTTTTGTTTAATGAGCCTTAAGTGGTGACTTAAGGAAAGGTAAGAATCCAGATCTTTCTCTGAACCCACACAAAACTGCACTTCAGTAATAAAACTGTTGTCACTGGAGACTGTAAAAAGAACCATACTCACAATAATGTGAGGAATGGCAAACAAAAATAAACTTTATTATCAATATGAATCATTTACTACCTTATCAATATAAATTACAACCTCCTTATCAGCATTTTTACAGCATTTATTTATTGTGCTTCTGTACAGTGTTATTTCTCCTTCTCTAGTTTTTTATCTGGATCCTGAGTCGGCAATAGCGGTACATTGAATGACTGACCAGTTACAGTTACTAATAAGCAGTGTTTTATCAGTTAATAATTCATGAACACCTCGGTACACTGAATATGATACTGTCCTACAGTTTATTGGATATAAATACATTCACATGTCCAGAAATCTGGTTAAAAGCACCTGCACAGATTTTCAAGGAAGTGAAGGTGATTGTGTTTCCTCCACTGACGATGACTTCTTATAGCAATAACTCAGCGCTGGACTCTGTTCATGTTATTACCAATGGCTGCACCTTTGAAAATGTTATCTACTCCAGTTATACTTCTATAATCCAGATCACAACTACATGACGACTGTGTGTGTGAGTGAGTTCTAACGGGCCTGACAGATAGACTACACTTACAACATTTACTCCAAATCCACAAACATCTTGAAGTGAAGTGAGCTACTAACCTGGAAACACCATGGAATAATTTTCTATGTTTAATGTTTTATTAAATTAAATGACTAGATGACTCTATAAAGATAAAAGTGCCAAGTGTGCAATGGGCAATCTGACGACTCTGAGAGATAAAGATCATAAACTTATGAACCAAGTGCTCTTATATATAATGAACAAAGCATTTACTTGAACATACGTGTTTCATAGTGGTGCATCTCTCCGTCAGTGTAGCCACCATGAAGCTGCTGCTTCCCAACCCAGGACTGGATGACCGGATCCATACTTATGAGGACCTGGAACGGATGGACAAAGAGGAGGCTGAGGACAGGCCTAAATGGGACAATAAGGCTCAGTACATCTTAACCTGTGTGGGTTTTTGCATTGGGATTGGCAATGTGTGGAGATTTCCTTACTTGTGTCAGAGTCATGGAGGAGGTAAGTGAAGTTTAAAGTCTCTATGTTAAATGTAAAGCTGTAAATGGACTCTGCAGGGACTATTTTCTTTTCTTTCAGACAAATTTAAAGAAACCCAAACCTTGAAAAACATTAATGAAAACATCATTTAGGTTTAGGAATTTAATCAATCAATCAATCAATCAAAAACATTCTATTTACGTATATAGCACCACATCATAACAAACGCACTCTCATGACACTTTACATTTAGAGCTGGTCTAAACCAGACAGCAGACAGCAGTTAGGATTCGGGTCAGATAAAAGGCCGTAAGTAACCAAAAGTGTGACATTGGCAAAGTAACCTTTGGTAAATTCTCCAGTCTGTCACATGCTCTGGTGTGATAGTGGGATGTTTGATACAATACGATACAAAAGTTACTCACAACATATTTAATATTTAAACCAAATCATAACACTTCCCAGCACTGTAAGTGATTTTATTGTCTGAATATAAAAAAAAAAATGGGTGTAGGGATGCAAACTGGTAGCAATATCACTCCAACCACCTGCATTTCATGAAAATCAATCCATTTACATTCGGCAGTACATACCCTGATTAAACAATCTGATTTTTCCTCTGCTGACCAACTGAGCATTCCTATATTATTCCTTCAAACACCATCTTAAAAAGGTTAGCTTTTTGATATTTGCACATTTCCAAAATCTTGCTCATGTCTGCTCTTGCTGTGTTTTACAAGGAAGTATACTATGTCTCCTTCTGACCTTTTTTAGAACATCCTACAATACCAGAAAATACCATTGTCTTCCTGCAGTTGCCTAAAAACAGGGGGAAAGAGTCGCAACTTGTGGGAAACATGAGAGGCATATTCTGAATATACAGTACAAATGTCTAAAGTATCCTAATGAAAGCAGAATAGCTTCAGCATATCAGAAGATGTTCCACTCAGAATGTTGTCTAATTTGGAATAATAGTATAACGCTAGTGTGCATGTACACATCTTCATTGTGGAAGTAGATGATCCCTCAGTCACAGATTACATCTAGGTTCTACTGCAGGGGTACTAAACTCCTTTTAGTTCAGGTGCCACATCCAGCCCAATTTGATCTCACGTGTAACCAGTAAAATAATAGCATAAGAGCCTATAAATAATGAGAACTCCAAATTTGTCTCTTTGTTTTAGTGCAAAAAAGTACAATTAAATGAAGAAAATGTACAATGAATTTGCATTTACAAACTATCTATTTTTTTAAGAAAAATAAGTGCAACTTGTTTTGTTTTGTTTTTTTTAATGGTAGGAACAAATTTGTTTTTTATCCAAACCCCTAAAATTGACGAGATAATTGACTGATAGGATCTGACTTTCCAGGTATCAGTGATGAATAGGGTTGGCACTGATTGCACCCCTTTTTCAGGTGCCTTTTTGATTCCCTACCTGATCCTACTGGTTCTGGAGGGAATGCCTCTCCTGTTAATGGAGTTCGCCATTGGCCAGCGCCTCAGGAAAGGCAGTGTGGGAGTGTGGAGGGCCATCAACCCCTATCTGACCGGTATAGGTGAGTAATATAGGCTTTAGTCTTAAAAAGCTTTGAGCAAAAGTCAAATACAACCCATGTTTGCAGCTGTTAATACATATCAGGCTACCTGCTAATGTTGTATCATTACTGGTTCTGTTCCTCAGGCATTGCCTCTATGCTGGTGTCCTTATTGATTGGACTGTACTACAACACCCTCATAGCCTGGATCATGTGGTATCTCTTCAATTCCTTTCAAGGCCCCCTCCCTTGGACCCAGTGTCCTCTCAATGAAAACAGGACTGGTAAATACACAGTAATATTCCAAACTGTAAGCATGATTCATACATGTGTATCAGGTTCTTTGTGTCCTCTGCAGGTTTTGTACCAGAGTGTCAACAGAGTTCCACTGTGGATTACTATTTTTACAGAGTGACCCTGAATACTTCGACCTCTATATCTGACTCTGGAGGTCTCCACTGGCCTGTAGTAGTTTGTCTTTTAGCTGCCTGGACTGTCATTGGTATCTGCTACATAAGGGGGATCAGCACTTCAGGAAAAGTTAGTTGAACATCTATTCAATGTGACCTCATGATGCTAGATATCAATATTATTTCATGCTTTTGTCTGTGTCATAACTTCAGGCGGTGTACGTCACAGCCCTCCTGCCTTATTTTGTGCTGGCCATCTTCCTGATCCGGGGACTAACCCTTAAAGGTGCTATGAATGGAGTTAAATTCCTCTTCACTCCAAATGTAGGTTTCCAATCTCCTTATATAATTTCTCAATAAAATACATTCTCATTTATATGGTAGAAATTAAAGCTCCATTCCAAATAACGCCTTGCACTTTTAGGTTGATGAGTTAATAAAACCGACCACTTGGCTGGATGCAGGAGCTCAGGTCTTCTATGCTTTTAGTCTGGCATGGGGAGGCCTCATCTCCTTCTCAAGCTACAACCCTGTCCAGTAAGAGCCCATTTACAAGCCCTATGGTGTTTAGTACCACAGTATTTCAAGTCTTAGTACACCAATTTTATAGAAGATTGAAATAACTGTAATGTACCAGTTGAGGTGTACTTAAACTTAATTGTGATGAAATATATCAATACTATAAAAATTTTCTGAAATGTAAAAATCTGCATTTTACTGTTTGAAACTCAGCTCAAATTGTCACTGTGTTTTACAGTCTTATTGACTTTTACATTCTTCATGATGGCACTAACATTACCGTGGTCTAAGTGTAGATAGATTTGTCATTTTATTGCTTCATTCTGTCCTTTTAGAGGGTGTTATTTGGTGTTGTCATTCTCATATGTTTGCTAGTTTGTATTCTACCTCATTGGGATTGGGTTTTGTGGGATACGAGAAGCTACAAATTACAAAATGAGAAGAGTGGTAGTTCTTGTTTCTTTTAAAAGATCTTTGCATAATTTAACAAATATATAATATATAATGGGGTATACACCGTGGGTATATGGAAGACATTCCTAAAATCCACATCGTGATTTTGTGGTCATTTCCTTTCCTCAGCAACAACTGTAAGCAGGACGCCATCATCCTGTCTGCTGTAACTGGCTTTACTTCAATCTATGCTGCCACAGTCACCTACACCATCATTGGATTCAGAGCCACAGAAAAATATGAGCAATGTATCAGTGAGTGAGTAGCCACAGCATATGACTTTTAAGTGCTTTTATTGGATAGAAAGCCAATCTGACTTTTTATACATGCCTTTTATTGTTCTTATATAGGCGGACTGGTCCTGTAATAACAGCGTAGTTTACAGTATCTGCATACAGTTGGTCTGTGAAGGATATGGTGGCCCAGTGCTGCAGATAGTGTAGCTGCTAATCTATTTATTTTCTCCCTAGGAACATCAGGATATTATTAAATGCATTTGGCCTCCCTGAAAACAGCATAACTACGAGCAACTATGACGAAGCCTTTCTTCATCTCAACAGCAGCCATCCAGATACCATTCTTGGAATAAACATCAAAATCTGTGACATGCACAAACTACTAAGTGAGGTATCTGTGTTAGACAGTGATTACTACCTCTGCTCCTTGGTTTACACTGTTGTGGTTTCTACTTATTACTACTTAAAGGGGCTATATGTAGTGTTTCCACTTTCAAATATAAAAAAAAAATAATTACCTAAGATTATCATTAGTGTGTTTGGGATAAAGAGGTTTGGAGTTATGCCAAAGATACCAATGTACTGGATTTTAGAGATATGACATGAGGTCAAGGGGTCAGGGAATTTGTGTGACCACTAGAGGGAGTAGTGAGTCATTCTGCTGGTGTCCCATGGTGAGTAAAACTAACACCTCTGGGCCTTTGACCAAAGTATCAGAAAGTGATGAAACTGGATGAAAACCACTAAGAAACAACTTTTAGAGTCAAAGAAAGAGACAAAGTGATAAAAGTTAGAAGCATTGTTGTTTTCACCACTGGACACAGCTCTAAATGAAAAGAATGGAGTTTGATGATGAAATCACAGTGTTTATTCTACATGGGTGAGTTTGATTATGAAGCATATGAGGGTATACATTTATTATGTGAAGTTATTACATTCACCAACTTCTCCATTTGTTGATCTATGGTTCAGACTAAACTGTGACAGTTTGCATGATTCCAAACAGAGCTTTAAAGTAGTTATTGACAACACAACCTGTACAGAAAACAGAGGGGATTTGTGCTTTTACTGTGGCTGTTTTCTGTCTAAGAACTAAACTAAGCTAATGGAGATATAATGTAAACTATCAGCTGATGCAGCATGTGAAGATTATAAGATGCGGTTTGACTGATTGTCAAAATAAGTGGTTGTGAGTTCTACTTTGGAGAAAAGAAACTTGATGATACCATAATACAGGTGTGTATAAACAATGAGCTTTATATTTTATTCTGTTAGTGATACAGTCTGTGGATACATAGCTCTGATTTGTTGGTGGTTTGGTCCAAAATGTGTTCTGGTATGTGACTTCCCCATGTTGGTGAGAGTTTAGAATATCATTACTACATGCAGTGTTAGTCCTTTAAGTGTGTTTTGTGTGGTTTTCCAGGGAGTGGAGGGAACAGGACTGGCCTTCATTGTGTTCACTGAAGCCATCACTAAGATGCCTGGCTCCCCCGCCTGGGCTGTCCTCTTTTTCATCATGCTTCTCTGTTTGGGTCTGTCAACCCTTTTTGGCAATATTGAGGGAGTGGTGGTTCCATTAAAAGACCTGGGGGTCTTCCCTAAAAAATGGCCTCAAGAAGCACTGACCGGTAATTCAGTCAGACCTACATCAGTTCCTTTGTAAACTTCATAAAACTGATCACATGTGGTTTCTGTTTTAATGCAAGGTACATATGTCTTTCAGGAGTCACATGTGTTGTCGCCTTCATCATCACCCTCCTGTTTGCGCAGAATTCTGGGCTTTATTGGCTGACCCTGTTTGACAACTTTGCTGGATCTGTTCCACTTCTGACAATTGGATTCTTTGAGATGATAGCTGTTGTTTACATTTATGGTGTAGACAGGTTAGTGATTATATTTGCTACCATTTGTTTAACGTGGTCATTTGCAATAATTAAATATGTTGTGTGTAAATGAGATCTCTTCATAATTTATTTACAACAGTTTTAAGTGAATTGCTTTGTAGACGTAATATTTTTTTTCTTCATTATGTTATTTCCAAGGCTGGCATTGCACTTTTTAGCAAATTTTTCTCTTCATTCTCTTGTTCTATTGATCACATCTTAACATTTAATTGTTGATTATTCACTTCATTTTTCACATATTTTATTAATTGTATGCAGATGAATAATGCCGATTGATGATGGATGGTATAAAAATCTTGTTGTGTGGCAGGTTTAATGAAGACATCAAGTTCATGATTGGCCATAAACCCAACATCTTCTGGCAGGCTTCCTGGAGGATCATCAGTCCTCTGATTATATTGATCATCTTAGTTTTCTACCTGGTGACTCAAACGCAAGAAGAGCTAACGTATTTAGTCTGGGATCCAGACTCTGTAAGCATACTGTTATATTACACTTATTTTGGTAAATGATGTTGATAGAAAACAACATGTTGGTGATTTACAAGTACGTTATGACTGATTACATTTTTTTTTATGGTTAACAGGAGGAGTTCCCAGCTTTGGCATCAGTTCCCTATCCGTCATGGATCAACGCAGTCATCTTTCTTTTGGCGGGAATCCCCAGTCTGGCAATGCCTTTGTATGCTTTATGTAGATTAATTTTTGTTAGCTGTAAGAAAAAAAATACACCCATACTAAAGTAACCAACTTTTATTAAGATGGATGTAAAGTATAAAACATATATAACATTTTCCCAAACAAAACAATGCATACAAAGTACAACGGCACAATAAAATTCCCCCTGAATCGTTACTTCTGACCCTCACTGTGTGGTGGTGGATTTACCTGCAGATCATTCCTTCTGCCTGTACTATAGCCAATAACATCGCACAGCATGTACAGGCAGAAGGACATAAAAAAGTGAGCCATTCGTTCTGCTCGTCTCACTTAAAGCCCTGCTCTTAGCACGGTGCAGTTCTGTCTGAGAGACAAAACTTTGAGCAAAGAGTTAGAGACGTAGAGGCCGTGTCAGCAGTCTTCTTTAGACCTCTCTAACTCTTCAGTGTAGGACCACAATTCTTTCAATTATAAGCATAGATACCACTAACACTACTTTATAATCATTTGTCTAGACAACCGAAAATTGCATAGGCTATTACATACCTAGCTAAATAGACCTATTGGTGATACACAAATACAGACAAAAGGATGAAGCAAGTGCTTTCAGTTGTATTCTCCCCTAGATCATTCCCACTAAGTTATGTGATGGCGTAGCTGTGTTTATTTGTATCTTACAACATAACCCCTGTGGAGAAATCAGGAAATAATGTGATATTTTTTGAAGTTTTACTTTAACAACTGCAATCTCTCCGGCACTGCACTTTGTACTTTATAGCATTCAAATTACTGTAACTCCTAAACTGTTTGCACTATCCACAAAATTTGAACGGTATCAGAAAGCTAAGATCCAGAGACCCTTTAAACTGAAAAATCTTGACTTGCTTTAAGGCTGTGGTTCCCAAACTTATGGTTGAACCCAAAACTGGTTGCAGAGATGTTTATACTGGCTAAAATTTTGTATAGAGCGCTAACATAATATGTAAACTTATTTTCTTCAGTAGAACAAAAGAAAAATGTTCTCCGGAAGAGTTTATAAATGAAATCAAAGCTATGTAAAATGCAGTCGAGAAGATATAAAAGATACAACAAGATTACATAAAGAATTAAAAGATGTAACAGGACAAAAATAATGTAGCAAGATAGAATGAGAGAAGCCTGAATGATGCAAAATGACAAAAACTTTGTAAAAGACAAAAAATGTTTTATAAGTTTGGATTCTGAGAAGACAGCTAGCTCCCAAACTTTTTCAGATAGCTGAAAAAGTTTGGGAACCACGGCAAAAAAAACAAAAGCAAAACATGTGTATTTATATCCATGCACAAATTATCATTCAATGTGATAACAGGTTGTAAATTACATGGTCATTATTCTATAGTATTGTTACAGTTCTATAACATTAAATTGTGAAGTTTCTTGGATGCTTTAATGACAAAAAACATGAAGACAAAGGTTTATTAGGTGATTGTAAAAATTCTGAAAGAAATGTATCCCACCTTTCATTCTTGACGTACAGGAGAACAGGGTAAAGCTACTTAAAAACACTCAACTGACTGATACAGTGACGCATGTAGTTTTCCCTTTTTCTTGTGTTGCTTTGTCGCCATCTGTCGTTATGTGTTTGTACTGTCTATACTGAGGTGCGCTAAAAAGTTTTGTACTGGTGTATTCTGATTACATAACAGTGAAAAAACAATGGATTTCAAACAGTCTTTTTAGATACATGTTGAAATAACTCATGCATATTATATATATATATATATATATATATATATACTATGTCAATCAGTTGAGCTGCTCACAATCTAATATAATTTCAGAGATTATGCTCGAAAAAAATAGAAGAGGTCCTGAAAAGACCATTACCAAACCAATCCATGAGACCATTACCACCATTAAAAACTGTTAATCATTATTCCCATGGTTTGAGAGCAGAGAATACTACTTAGTTTTTCAAGATTTTGAAACCTAATTTCATATATTGTTTATATATTGTCAACTCTTATATGCATCCATGTGTTTCTAAAAGACGGTTTGTCCATATGCCCATACATGTGCATTACGTTCAGATTCTCAGCAATTTCAACATTTTCCTGCAGTGTAACAAATGCAGAATATATTTGTTATTGGAAGTTGGAGGAATTAAAACTCAAAGCTGAGGGAAAGGGATCCAGATGTATTATTTAAGGAACAAGAACAGCATGAAATTTGTGGTAATTCTCAGATAATGCCTAGACATCTGAGTGTCGGGCTTACATACAGACTTAGGTTAAAAAAAACTGCCTGCTTGACATGTGTGAAGTGTGGGGGGAATGAGGATACATGCACTATGCACATGCCTGAAAACTCATGAATTTTGGATGAAGATTCAATGTTATATTCCTAATACCATATCACAAATGCAGTTTCTATTCTGTCCAAAACTATTTGTACTTAGTGTAAAATGGTTTCAGTCACTTCTGTGTAAGTATTTGGACTGTGGCACAAATTTTGTGATTCATGTGGGCACTTTCAGCTTTAATTCAAGGGGTTCAACAAAAATATTAACCGTTTAGGAATTAAAACCATTTTAAACATAGTCCCTCCATTTTCAGAGGCTCAGACGCAATTAAACAACTGACTGATGAGCAGCTTCACGTCCAGATGTGTCCTGTTCCCTTGTTATTCTTTGATAAATGAAACAGATAAAAGGTTTGGAGTTGATTCCAGATGTTGAATTTGCATTTTGTAGCTGTTCACTGAAATTCTCAATATGAGGTCCAAAGAGGTATTAGATAAATAAATAAATAAATCTATTGGAGAGATAGTGAACATTAAGTGTAAATCTACAATTTGGTACATTCTTTAAGTAGTTTTTGCATTACGTCTTCTAATGGTAATCTGTTTACATGATCACTTGAATGGTCTGATAACTCCAGAGATCGGATAATAATGGGAGTATTAGTGTGCATGTAAACAGGCTCAGTGTTGGTCCTTTTTTAGACCTCACTGACCTCCACCAGCTGAACAGTTTGTTCACTTCACTGGAAAAAAATGTGGACATGGTGTTATGATCAGAACTAAAACAATGTGGCAGAGTTAGGTGAATATGCCCCTAGAAAATGCTGTCATGTGCTGATTTCTTGTTTCGTCTTTAAGAGATACTTTTTGTCGAGTCAGTCAAGTGATGACAGAGACTAGATGTGCCTGTACAAAGGTTCTTAGTGTCAGAACATGATACATGGTTCAAATAGAGTGCGAGAGTATAATGTTGTACTGTTTACTGTTTGGTGCGGGACACGATGCAGTAAATGGCAGCGAGGTTCAGGCATTCAGTTGAATACTCGAACTCCACCAGTATTCGTTCACGATCGTAGTTTTATGCCGAGAAGGTTGATTACTACTGAATAACAAAAATAATTGGCTGGCCCTGTTATTTAAGGTCAAATAGGCACATTATGGTGGCACTTTGCAATCGCTTCTGCTCATTTTAGCGAATGAGGCGATGTCTGTCCATCACCATTAATACTGCTTCCTGTCTGGATCAGTTCTGGCCACGCCTCTCGTCTAACCACGCCCTCACGTCAAAAAAAAGGCCAGAAATTTTTGTAACCGCAGAAAGCGTTTTATAAAAGCAAAATCGGGTTTGTGGGTGCAAAATAAGTTTTGTAGGTGCAATTTTAAAAAGAAACATGTATTTTTGGTTTACAAAACTTCACTTGCGCTTACAATACTTCACATACGTTTACAGTGTTATCTAGGGTCATCTAGACGCCATATGACTTTGACTAAACGGATCGTAAGAGGTTGCCAATTGTGTGATAGCTTTCACTATCTAGTTGAAGCTCTAAATAACTGCCAACTTTCTAATACGTGAGCAATCTAGAATCGCACTAGATAACAGTGATTATACTGCGACTACGACACACAACAGGAAATGATGCAAAACGCTTACCGCTGCAGGAAGTGAGCAGTCAGAGTCTGCAACACCTCAGTGTAATTATTCATTCATTTTTTTTTATGCTTTTTTAAACACTATTTTATTTTAACATTACAGTCTAATCTTTCTTTCTTTCTTTCTTTCTTTCTTTCTTTCTATTTTGTTGTGCTGATTAAGAAAGTGAATTCCCCCATGGGGATCAATAAAGTTCATCTGTATGTGTGTCTATATTAAATCTCTTTGCTTTGTGTTGTAATCTACAAAATATGCTCCAGGCGTCATTGATGAACTCACTGAATGTATCTAATTGTGGGTCAGTGTCACAGTGAAACACAATCAATAGGTTATCCATTAATCTCATGCTTTACACACACACATTTTTAAAAAAAAGCGATTAAATCATCTTGTCTGTGTTTTTTTATTGCTTTCCCGGTGGTGTAATTTATTCATAAAAACCAATAAAATCTGCATCCCTGACTCCATGTAGCAACTGATAGGACAGCCCAGGGAGGAGTGATAAGACACAGGACAAAGAGAGCAGCACTGGGCATCACTTAGATCACTCCCCACTGAAACTGGACGACAAAAAGCTGTTTGGGAAATAACTGCACTGCCTGTTAAGAAAGTTCAATCCTGTTTTTGAACCAAATCGGAGGCGCAGTCGGCTTAAACATGGGCTCTACTGTGGAGGAGAGACCCAAATGGGACAACAAGATCCAGTATCTGCTGACCTGCATTGGCTTTGCGGTGGGGCTTGGAAATGTTTGGCGATTTCCCTATCTTTGCCAAATCTATGGAGGAGGTGAGATTTCCCAGTCGACTCTGGCATCACACTACACTTTATTTTATAATCTACTGCATGTACCTAGATATGCATGGGAAATGCATTCTGTTTGATCCAATCAGACTGTATTTAATCTTTACTCTAGTTAAAACATTAGCAGGTGAAGTCATTGCCATTCTCTGCCTTATCTATGTCCAAATCGATATATGTACAAAATCGAGATATTTAGTTATCACCTCTGTATTTACTTCCTCATAGTTCCAACTGAGATATCTTGACTCCCATAATCACAGACTCCAGCGGGATCAAGGTTAAATTGAGTACACAGCCAATCCCATAAATGCATGAGGACTGTCAGCTTTACACATTGACTCTGACTCTGTCTTACCCCATGTGATCAATTATGGTTTGTGATCAATTAGTAAACATGTTATTTGCTCAATTCAGGCTTAGACATTTATGTAGAGTAGCTTTGGAACATCTATCTACAGGGTTCATAGTTACAGTATTTCCCACTTTGATTTATAGTGACTTCTATTTCCACACTTCCACGGCATATTTGATATCAGATTATGATTTAAATAAATACTTTTCATGCAGCTTTTGCAGATTGGGTTGGAGCAAAAAAAAAAAGGTTGTACTGTAGAGGATGCTGGGATTAGTCAGGAGTGCTTTCACCCTTCCATACGGCTCACAGTGTCCGTGGGCTTTAGTTTCCTTAATTTATTTGTTTAGTCAATAGGTTTGGAGCACATTGATGAGCATCTGTATTAGATTAATGTGAGCTGTATATATGAGATTGTCCTTAGGCAGGTGACAGAAAAACAAAGGATTAGAAGTGACAACAGTGAAAACAGAACAGAAAAGGCCAGTACAGCAGTCAGTTTGTTTGTTTTTGGGGTTTTTTTCTCATTTGGAATCCTTAACCAAGCCGGTTTTATATTTCTCAGGAGATACCCAGTCACACACTCCTTCTTGGACAATGTTATGGGTGTAAAGACACTTTTTCATAGGAATGTGTAGTATCTGATGTATGAGAACATCAAGCTCGAACCGGGTCAAGATAAACTTTACACAGTGGTAAATGTTTCCTCCACTCTGCCGGTGTGGTCCATTTAATAATATTACATTTTATAAAACAGGAGAGTAACATCTGGAAAGAAACATTTTGTTTTCTTTCCTCTAATTCAGACACAAAAAGTAAGTAAATCAAATTCCATACTTTTTCATGTTACCTATTAACCCCAGTGAGAGATTCAGAAAAAAAGCCTATGTCATAGAGTACAACAATAAACAGTACTGTGCAAGTTCTGTTTTCTGTTCACTGTGTTTTTGG
The DNA here is from genome assembly GCA_037367365.1 of Apogon talboti. Taxonomy (NCBI): domain Eukaryota; kingdom Metazoa; phylum Chordata; class Actinopteri; order Kurtiformes; family Apogonidae; genus Apogon; species Apogon talboti. The sequence goes on from JAPQRQ010000003.1 coordinate 16,359,454, forward strand.
AGCAAAACTCATGTCTTAAACAAAAGAAAGAAAATAAAGTTAAATATAAAAAACTGAAGACATAATGAACACAATTGAA
>JAPQRQ010000003.1:16362560-16373202 GCA_037367365.1 Apogon talboti
CCAATTATTTACATGTATTGATAGGATTAGTGGATCAACAGGTATTAAACATTTTAGATCAGTAGATGGTTTTGTTCGGCAGTGGATGTTTGGGTATTTATGGGTTAAACCCTAAATCTATACAGGCCAGGCCTCTACTCCAAGTTGTCATATCCACTTCAAAATTTTCAGCTGTTTTCCATCAGACCAATATAAAATTTTCCAAGAACATACAGTAGCAATGCAGCTCACTTGAAAATTGAATGTAGGTAATGTAAGGCAGGTAATGGTGTCTGTCAATAGAAATGATATTCTTGTTTTCTGTTAATGTGGTTTCATAACTACAAGACTTTCAAGAATGTCTCAAACTAAATTCAGCTTCACAGATCTCTACCTTTATTTCTTGCTGTCATGCTTTTGCCTCCACACAGGCTACAATGTGGAGTGTGAGAAAAGCACTCCAGTGAATTACTTCTGGTACCGTGAGACCCTGAACATCACTCGGAGCATTGATGACAGTGGGCCCCTGCAGTGGTGGATGGTCATCTGCCTGGCTACTGCCTGGTGTGTGGTGTACATCTGCTTCATCAAAGGCATCGAATCCATGGGAAAGGTTAGTGAAGCTAAAAATCAAGCTTCTATTTTGATCTGACACAAGCGCTAACTGTGAGTTAATATGTCCATGAATGGATCCAAAGGCCGTGTATGTGACGGCTACGTTCCCCTACCTGGTTCTGACCATCTTCCTGGTCCGTGGCCTCACTCTTCCTGGAGCTACCGATGGGATTGTGTACCTCTTCACTCCTAAGGTGAGTTGGGTTGTCTGCTCCAACTACAGGTGATGCAAATGTGCTCTGTTGTATTCCGGATCATGACGTGGTATGTTTTCCTGCTTTCTGCAGTGGGATATACTGATGAACCCACAGGTGTGGCTGGACGCTGCTACCCAGATCTTCTTCTCTCTATCTGTGGCCTTTGGGGGTCTCATAGCTTTTTCCAGCTACAATGCTGAGAAGTACATATTTATATATCTTAAAAAGAGTTAGAGTTTTAACCCTTCTACATCCTTAATATGACTGATTTTTTTTTTTTTTTACTGTCCATAAGAAACAATTGTGAGAGGGATGCTGTTGTGGTAGGACTCATTAACAGTGCCACATCTCTTTACGCCTCCATTCCCATCTTCTCCATCCTAGGCTTCAAAGCTAACAATGCCTTCAAAGCCTGTCTACAAGGGTATGTTTGCACAACTCATACGAAAAATGTTTTTACTTGGTCTTCTTGTGAGCATGCAAGGCCCCCACAGCAAAAGGCCTCATGTAAGAATCACATACAACTGATTTAAGATGCACAATGACAACAGGAGATTTTTCTACAGTTTTCTCCAACTTTTTTCTTAAAAAGAAAAAAATGATCTGAAATTATACTTGGCATATTTAGAATAAAGCACTTTGAAGTTATGCTAAAGATGCCAATGTATTAGATTGTAAAGATGCAAACTGACTGTATTTACACTGACGGGCTAAGGAGCGGGGGATTTATATGACCACTAGAGGGAGTAGTGAGTCACTCTGCCTGCCCCCCATGGTGAGGAAAAGGAACACCACTGGGCCTTTGACCAAAGAATCAAAAAGTGATGAGATTAGATGAGAGCCACTAAGAAACAACTTTTAAAGTCAAAGAATGAGACAAAGTGATAAAAGTTAGAAGCACTGTTGTTTTCACCACTGGACACAGCTCTAAATGAAATGAATGGAGTTTGATGATGAAATCACAGCGTTTCTTCTACATGGGTGGGTTTGATTATGAGGCTTATGAAGGTATAAGGTTATTATTTGATATCATTATCTTTACTAAGGTCACCATTTGTTAATCCATGGTTCAGACTAAACTGTGATGGTTCTGACTTTGTTTGGTCGATTCCAAACAGATCTTTAGTGCGGCTACTGTGCCGCACTTGTGAGAACACAAACTGAACAGAAAACAGAGGTGATTTGTGGTTTTACTGTGGCTGTTTTCTGTCTAAAACCAGACTTAAGCTAACAGAGCTATAATGTAAACTATCAGCTGATGCAGCATGTAGAAGATTATGAGTGTTATTTTGACCGACTATCAAAATAAGTGGCTGCAAGTTACTACTAAATATGACCCCTTTAAAACGCTAATGAAATATGATGATCATCCAATACCTCACTGCAAACATAAAGGGTGTATTCATCACTACCTTGTCTCTCTGACTTCTCATATTAGCCATAAAGCACTTGGTTTCTGAAAGCTTGTTTCAACAACAGACTTTTAAGGTTTGAGATAAATGTTGGTTGGTGGGACTGTTTGTCTTGGGCTGTAACAGACTGAATGACTGATGAATGACATTTTGTTGTTTGTGAACCTGCAGAAACATCCTGGCTCTGACCAACGAGTTTGACATTGCCGATCAGAACATAACCATAGAGAATTATAACGACTGGCTCTCATATCTAAATAAGACATTTCCAGATCAACTCGCCGGTGTGAGTCTGACAACCTGTACACTGGAAAAATTCCTTAACCAGGTACTGTAACAAAATAATAATGAAACCTACATCACTTTTCTGAACCTTTTATCTTGTTTATTGTCTGATCTTACCTCCCTCTCTGTTCCAAGGACGGGGTGTACTGTACCAGTCAAGAATTACCATTACTGCTTGTTTCTTCTCTTTTATCCTCCTCACAGAGTGCATCAGGCACCGGTTTGGCTTTTATTGCATTCACTGAAGCAGTACTGTCGATGCCAGGCTCACAGGTATGGGCCATTCTGTTCTTCATCATGCTCTTCAGCTTGGGCCTCTCCTCCATGTTTGGCAACATAGAGGGTATCCTGACACCCATTAATGACCTCAAACTAGTGCCGAAATGGATCCCAAGTTCAGTTACAACAGGTACGTGGAAGCAGGTGATCATATAGTTAATTTTAGGTGACGATAAAGGAAAAAAAAAGTTATTTTTAACTCCTTCTTTTGCTCAATTTCCTAGGAATCACCTGCTTGATATGCTTCTTGATAGCCCTCATCTTTGCCCAGGGTTCAGGGAATTACTGGGTGGAGCTTTTCAACAGCTACGTGGGCTCTGTACCTCTACTCATCATCGCAGTCTTTGAAGTGATTGGAGTCATTTATGTCCGTGGAATGAAAATGTAATTTTTATGACTTTCTAGTCAATTAGACCATTATGTCAGTATCAGTGGAGTAGACCTCTGAGGTAAAATGTCCTTAATCTCAATTAGAAACCTTACATGATTAACATTCCCTCCGGTCTGTGTGTCCTCTGACAGGTTCAGTGATGACATCGTCTTCATGACCGGAAAGAGGCCGAACATCTACTGGAAGGTGTGCTGGTGGTTCATCAGTCCTGTGATGCTGGTGGTAGTGTTTTTCGCATTTGTTATAATCCAGATACAGAAACACCCTGCATATCCTGCATGGAACCCCGACTATGTAAGTATGATATTTGTAGGAATGCAAGCATGTTACTAAATCAACTCACAGATTTAAGACAATAATGTGTTCTGTATTGAAGTCAATTTGGCATTTTGGTGCATACCTTTATCCCACATTTATATCTGTTGGCAAGATACAGTATTGTGTGAGAACAGCAAGTATTACAATAGCCTTAAAGCTGAAATAGGTATTTTTCAGTGCAATTGGGGAAAAGTTCCTAATTAAAATTAAACATATTGTAATTCAAGAGGCAATTTTAGCATAAAGTGGACTTCTGCACCTCCTCCTCCTGAAACATGTGTATACTGTGGACTGCATATTACAAAAGTAAACCCATCAGCCAGAAAAACGTAGAAGTGAGACACTTTCAATTGGGGAAAAAAAAAAAAAAAAAGGCTGCCATTGGTAATAAATTCACATCACAAATGTCTGTGCTCATAAGATGGATTTAGGACAAGAACAGGGAAAAGTCTGTATTTTCAGGTTTGACCTTTTTCTGTTCCACTTCCTCTGGTCTGCCTACATCAGAAAACAACGAAGGTTATCCAAGGTCAAAATGTACCCTTTGTAAAAGACTCTGAGGTTATTTCTGTCAAAATTAGGACAACAAAATAATATCCACTTCTGGTTTTACAGCTTTTGCTATGCTAAGCTAATTGTCCCTCAGCTATATCTTCACATTTATTTCCTTATTACATGTTTTTACTTTTATCTTCAGTTAACGATATGCTTGACATCAGTATGATAATTGTTATTGTTTCTTTCTTTCCTTAGGAAAAATTTCCTGACACTGAATTAGTGCAGTATCCAAACTGGGTTTTCGCCATAATCATCCTCCTCTCTTCAGTGCCTGTGATTTCCATCCCAATCGTGGCTCTCTACAGACTGATCCGCCATGGAACAAGACGATCCTCTACAAGTGCTGATCTGAATCCCTACTGCAATGACGGATTTGAGGTTGAAAAATGGGAAGAAATGAGCCAGAGTACCTAGGGCCACTGGGCCTCAATCACAGACAAAGCATACTGTGACAATATTGGGATTCATCGATAGTTTCTTACCTGAATTAGTTTTTTCTTACCTGATTTTGTGTAAACAGATGCCTAGCAGTCTCAGAAAATACAAAACAAAACACATTTTAACTAAGGTGTGTGTTTTATTAAAGCTACATTTCTTAGGCAAAGCCTTTAACAAACCATATTTAACAATGTGAATTTTCTGTTGTATTAGGCTAAATGTAATAAATAACCATGGAATTGATACACCTTCATATTAATTAAGTATTGTCAAAATTAAATCATTCAAATGTAAGAGGTTTAAAGCTTTTTCTACACATTTCCTTACTGCTTTGGGAAGTGGACTGTGTGACAGCAGAATATCACACTGCTGGATTTTTTAAAAAAAAGACAGAAACATGAAAAAAAAAAGTCAGAAAAGAAAGTTGATTTTACAAAGATTCTAGCGAGTGTCTCATCTTGGGCTGACTGATCATTGGCCTGCATCACAAATCAGATTTTAGTGAATGAGGCCCAAAGTTCCCGGTGTTCCTGAACAGACAACTTCCAGAGGACTGATGGAGGTCTACACGGATATGGATCCTTAATCGTTATGGATTATTCCTGAAATCTGACATGTAATGAGTTGACCATGAATGACTGTGATAAAGATGTTCACACTGAGCTTTATATGGATATTTACAATATTATTTACAAAGGTTCAGTCCTTTTCTGAGTGCAATATCATATACTGTTTATGTGGGGTATATAAAGGTACACAACCAAAATACAAAGTAGTTTCTGCTTCAACATGTACAAAACCTGACTTTTGTTTTATTACTGAGTCCATTAAAGAAATGCCACATGAAAATGAAAAAGCAAATAAAAAGATAAATCCTGACTTCTTCACTGTAATGGCCAATAATATCCCTGTGAACATATTTAAAGTACTGTGTAAATGTCTTAGGCCACCTCTAGCTTTGTTGTTTTTGCAGGGTGGAAATGAGCATACATATTTACTTCTCATTCTCTTTTCTTCAGATACAATGAGAAAATATAGGAAATATGTGTACAGCCTTAACAGACACGCAAAAACTTAAGTAAATGGGTTCTAAAGGTTAAAGACGCTATTTATTGTTACAGTTTGAAACATCTGACACATGTTGAATGAAGTCTGGTATAAAACATCAGAAAATGAATGCCATGAATCTCATAATGTCTCATAAACAAAAGGGTTAAAGACATGTTAAGTGCAAAGGGAGGTCACATTAAATCACTTTGGTTTATAGAAGCTGTTTTTTTCCCTGACACATTTGTTTTTAATGCTGTAAATACTTCACACATATCCAGATAGTATCTTAATAGAGACTGAGAAATCCGTATATGTGATCCTTATAACTCTACTAAACCAATAAACCTATGTTGGCCTAGGACATTTCCACAGTACCATGCATGTCAATTATTTGCACGAACGGTACTGTGGAAAAGTACTGCTCCCGTCTTCAGTCTCCATGGAAAAATCCCACAAAGCGTAAATCAAAGTCCATAGAGTCTCTTGCGGAAGGAGATGGGGTTTAGTACAGTAGCTCAATTTTCAATTATCCACCTAAATTGATCCAGTGGTTAACGTTACAGGGTGCGTTTATGATCAAAGTTTATCACTTAAGTGTTTTATATCAGATGTGAGGACTCCTCCTTTCACCGTAACAGAAAAAATGTACAACTTGGATTATTCAGATCAATACTACACACATTTTCAAGTGACTCTGGTTGAAATCAGACAAATCTGATGGCGTCATTGTTTCAGAAAAGCTGACACTTCACACATCCATACCTTTCAACTGTAGAAGGCTTTGTATTTGTGATGAAAGCTTGAACTGTGATAAACTGGGGCGTTAGGTCTGGATCGCAAAGAAGTCCACTGGAGTCCTGGGGCTGGTGGCCTGTCTGACCCTCGCCAGCCTCAGATCTCCCAGACGTCGCTCCAGACTGCGCTTCCCTGTTAGGAAGACGAAAGAAAACATGGTACTTTTCCTCTTTGGTGATAACCTGTATATTCTCATCCAAGCAGACCCATATAACTGTATTCAAGAGGCAATAAGCTGATCTATATTTGTCTTGTTGCCACTGTGCTCTATTTAAATCTGACTTCCTGGGAGGATGACACCCTGATGTTTTCCTATAATTTTATAGAGTTTATTCTGAGGAAACGTGAAAACCATAAAGACAGTGGTTGGCAGACAATTCATAGTTTTCACGTGGTGATGTGTCCTTATATAAACATCCTGCTGGATAATTGCTGTGCATTTGGACAGACGAGGTGATGAGGGGATGAAAACACAGATACTGTATTTCCTAAAGTGAAAACCAGGAGTCAGTTACGAGCTGGATTTCTAATAGGGTGGGTCAGTGTTGATGCAACCAAATAAAACCTGATCCTCAAATACAAGTAAAAAACATTGTGAATAAACATTAGGTGCTTGACATATATTATGTGCTGCTAGTTAAAAATAATGAACATTTTACACTACTTTAATGCAACACCTCCAACAATATAATCCAGCTGACTAGAACATTTTGTTGTTCTAGATCATTCACCTGAAGTGTTACTGTGTGATTTCAGTCACTACAGGTGTGTGTCTTTTCTCAGACAAACTGTCATTTCTATACAATTACAAACACCACAAGAAAGCAACAATTACAAAATAAAAACTCTGTTAAACAATGAATTGTTTATACCCATCTAAACATTGTATTTGTAGGTTTGGCACTAAATTAGAACATTGCTATGTATTAAAACAGAGTCTATTAGAAATAAAGGCCTGCCTCTGATACAAGCCTCCTTCAAATAAAGGCCTGGTACCTTCTGTTGCTGAGGTAAACAAAAGGCCCTGGAAATCTGGTGAACACATGTGAAAGCTAACGTTGCCACAAAAGTCCCAAAAATAAATAAGTAAAAAACACTGCACCAGTCTCTTTTTCACATCATCACAGTCTTTGGAACAGCAGGAAAGATTTACCAAAAAAAACTTTTGATTACATTTATGTCTTACAATAGTGTATTAACATGAACAGAATATTTCTGCCTCACATGCTGGCTTTAACATGGGTTGCTGTTATGATCCTGAAAAATGCGACTTATTTTATTTTACTGCTCTGCAGTAGCTCCAGTAACTGTCACATTCTAGCTTCATTTTTACATAAAAGCATAAATGGGTGACAGGCCGACTGTCTTTATAGTTTCTTTGATTTGGACAGAGAGGAAAAAGCTGCAGAAGGTCTCCATTTACAAACTCACATATTTTTTCTCCTAAAATACTTCTAAAAGGATCATCAGTCTCAGCATTTTTGTGCATCTACTGTAAAGGACAATAAATTCCATTTTTATAAGTTTTATTATTATTTTTATAGATGAATGCAGTGGCTGGAATGCGTCCAATTTGTGTTTTAAACATGGTTTCCTGTGCCAAACAGAGCAGAAAACACCTGAGCTGTTACAATACTTTTAATGATTTTCCTTTCACATAAAATGATCAGTGTTTGTGAATGTGTGTATGTTTACATACTCTGGTGCAAACGAGGGATGAGATCCTTGTAAAAATGACGATGTCGTGACAGCACCAGCAAAAAGGAAAGGCAGAAAAGCAGCTCCACGGCCTCGTACTGTATGACGCCTGTCTGGGCCTTGGTGCCTAAAATCAGCCCTGTAGTGGTAGACAGTACAGGTACAGAAGTAAGGACAAACTAACAGACAAATACATGAAATGACGGAAATGCATATTTTTCATGTGGCATTGATTGCATTTTTTTCCTATAGAGCACAGAGGGAAACGTTGCCTTTGTTGCTTCGTCTGATGAGATGGTTGGCGTACTCAGCCATGTCCAATATCATCTGCAGGAAGTAACCGGGGTTCTTAGCAACCGTCTGACCAAAGGGCAAACTCTGGGCACACACATGGAACCTGGAAAAGGACAAAAATTAAAAACACAGAAAAAAATAAAGAATACAAAACAGAGCCATTGACATATTTACATTGTGAGATAAAAGGTGGTGCAGTTACTTCACAGCTCAGCAGAGATATTGATGAACAAGTGAGCCTGCACTTATTTTAATAGCACTATTATCTTTACAGGCCTATTCATTAAGCCATGGTCAGTAAGCACATGTAAGAATGAATTTGATAGCTTATGATTCACCTATTTAGTGTTTACCGCCACTGTATTTCAAAACTTCAGAAAGGCAATTTAAATAAATCATCCCCAAAGCTTGTTTAAATAATATACTCTCTACCGTAGACATAAACACAAATGGGTCACTGGATTTACCTGCATGCGTGAAGAAGCACCAGCTTGTAGATGTTCTGGTAAACTGCCTCGACAGAATTGGTCTGAGAAGAAAAACAAATCTACAAATTAATCTTCAGCAGAGAAAAGCACATTTAGGATTGAGATGTAAAAAAAAATAAAAAAAACCAAGTAAAAATGCAGAGTTTGTGAAAGATTAAGTATATAACCAAAATAAAAAATACAAAAGTTAAGCATGAATCATCATCTTCTCTGCATTTATCATGGTCACAGACACATTTATATCTTTGCTTTACCATATTTCTAAAACCTCCTCAAAATGTCATACAATGAACCTCAAACAATTCCAAACTTTATCAGCTCAAGACCCAAAAGATAAATGAAGTGTGTCCTTGGAAAAAATAAAAAAGAAATCACTGTAAATTGACAACATTGTTTACCGAAAATGAATCCACGTCATAGGTTTTTATGTATTATAATCACTAAGTGAAAGATAAAATGTGTAAGAAGGAAGAATGAATTTGCTTTGTCCAGTCAAAATGATCAAAATAACATTATCAAGGAAACTGAGCAACAAAAAAAAGAAAAAGAAAAAAGAAACTGGCAAAATGAACAATAATGAACAACGTAACCAAGGAAATTAGCAAATGTGAACAAAACATATAATACAGAATACTTAATACATTAGTAATCTGATTAAAAATAGGTCAGGACTCATTTCGCACCTAAATTTGGGATTTGGGATAGTAAATAATTGGCAAATATAGGGAGGAGAAAGAAAGAGAAGAAGGGGAACAAGAATCAGAACAAGGTTTCTCATATATAATAAAAAAACTGTAACTGTCCATTGTCAGACAAATCTATCTATCTATCTATCTATCTATCTATATTTTCTAGGCACAAAGCTGTAAAGGAAATTATTATTTTTGCAGTTTTGTGTACCTCAGGTCCAGGAACATAAAAAACAGGGAACAATAGAGACCTGTAGCCTGAACAACATCAGGCATCAAATACTATTGATTATTTGTCTATACATGTAATAATCAGGAGGATTTTGATTTCACTTGCTGCTTGATAACTTATTTCTATACTTAGTATCATTTCCCTGACCTTCAGGTCCAAGAACAGGGCATGGCACTTGAGTCTGAGTATCCCCATTAGTTTTCGCCTCATTTGCTGTCCAGCCGGGTGGAAAGAGCCCAGAGTGAGGCTGTAGCGCAGAGAGAGGCCCGCATAGCTGTGAGGAACGAAAATTAATAAGTAAACAAGATGAAAAGCAATATAAGAAAAAAATCTTGTAAATGGTGATGAAGCTACATCTTTTACTGGGTTTATGCAAGAATATGAATCATCCAGTCTGGGAGTTTATGAGAACGTACAAAGTACAGAGGGGGTTTCAGACAGGTTACGAGAAACCATAAAGACTGCCAAATGCACAGCAACTCATCATCCAGGAGCAGTTTAACATATTAAATCTATGTTTTGACAGTGATAACCTGACCTGGAATAGTCTTTGTAGACATCCAGTGAATGTGTGTCTATCAGCAAACCACACCAGGGGAAGAGGCAGCGAGGGGGCAGCATGCGAATATCACCACAAGAGCCCAACCTGCCCGAGACGTGAAAGTTGACCGCCACCTTCTGCGGGTTGACCACCAGACCGTACTGTGGGACTCCAGCCAGCAACATCCTACAGACAATACAAGTGTCCAAGTGTGAATGCAGGATCATGTTGAGATCAATCTGTGTCCCTCAGCCGTTCCTTTCCTGCTTAGTTTAGTTCAGGGGTAGGCAAGTTCGGTCCTAGAGCGCCGCTGTCCTGCATGTTTTAGATATTTGCCTCTTCCATCACACCTGGTTCAATTAATGATCAGCTCATCACCAAGC
>JAPQRQ010000003.1:16373302-16385720 GCA_037367365.1 Apogon talboti
CAGGTGTGATGGAAGACAGAAATATCTAAAACATGCAGGACAGCGGCTCTCTAGGACCGAACTTGCCTACCCCTGGTTTAGTAGATTCAGACCAATTCCGCACTAAACCATTTAAGTCAAAGTATTTAAAGAACTAAAAACAGAATGAGAGTTTGTGGCAAAAAAAAAATATAACAGCATAACAACTGTGTAAAAGTCGTAGAATATCTTTAACTTTGGTGTTTTTGCAGGGTTTCAATGAGTATACATATGTATTTCTTGCTCTCTTTGTTTCAGATACAGTAAGAAAATAGCGCAAATATGTGCACGGTCTTTAAAGACATACAAAAACATGAACTAAATAGGTTCTAAAGGTTAAAGTCACTATGTAGTGTGACCTCTGACCCCAAGGCAAGATGCAGCACAAACAGTTAGAAACATCTGACATGTGTTGAATGAAACCAGGTGTAAAACATCAGAAAATGAATGTAATAAACCTCATATTGTCTGGGAAAAAAAAGGTTAAAGACATTTTAGTGCAAAGGCAGGTCACACTGAATACTGCTACTTTAATTTAGAGAAGCTGTTTTTTCCCCTGAAACTTTTATTTTTTACTGCTCTACATATTTCCTATATATCCACATTGAATTTTAATACAGGGACTGAGAAATGAATATGTGTAAGTATTATAATTTGACTAAATCACCAAACCTAATCTTGGCATGAAACTTTTGCGCAGTACTGTATAAAACTGAAGCCACGCCCAGTTCAGATCCATAATACAGAGAGAGAATGTCATTTACTGAATATAAGAGATCATCTGACTAAAAACATATTCCTGAGAAAACAAAACAAAAATGATATATCACAAATATTCTATATTTTGTGCTGTAGTCTGTGTTGTACTGCGAGCTAGTTATGTGTTGATGATAGTGAAAAACAGTCTCAGTTGCAATTATCCATGAAAAATCTGACAGTTTTTCGGTAAAAATGCTTGTCCTCGATCAGAAGTTCTTTAAAGTCTTATCCGCTTGTGTTCCTTTACAGAAGCCAGAGTGTGTAACACCAGTTACCACAAGCTTGTAAACTGATTCCCAGAACAGACTCAACATAACACAAACATGTATAGTAAGCACATGTCTATGTAGGAACCTATAAGAACAATGCATCTAAAGATCCCAGTTCTCTCCTCCACAAAAAAAAAACAAAACTTAGGATATGTTTTAATATTAATGATAATGTGTTCATTTCATGAAAATTACATCAAAACTACAAATAATGTTTTCCTCATGTTGTTCAATAATACACATATTCCATATCAACATTCAGAAATACATAAAAAAATATATATAGTTTCTATCTTAGCAATGAAACAAACAAAAAGGAAAAAATTAGTTTGACCTTCTAGAAATCATTCACTGAAAGCTTTTGCCAAGCATGTAAATTGCATAAACTGGCAAAAAGAACAAATAAACAAACTTTTTTTTCCCCCCAGATGAATCATTTCTCCTCCATGAATTATTTAATTTTAATGTTTTTTTTTCCACATTTAGATTTCATTTCCATTCACACTGTTTTTAAAAGCACTTTCTCTTCAAGTCAAACGTACACACAGATTGCACCGTCAGATATCTGTGATTATGATGTTGTGGTTTAAATTCATAGTATATTCAGCTGTCGTGTACAAGAAATAAAGACATACTTGAGGAAGGTTTGTGCTTCATGTAGGTCTGGGGTGATCAGAAGGAAGTCATCCACGAGTCTCATCAAACACCTACAGAGACAAACAGGAATAATACATACTTAGGAGTAAATAACCTCGACACAATATGGCCGCTCACTGCTGGAGCTGATGCGTTACTACAGCGACAGAAGCTCATGCAGACTGAGAAGCAGAAACATCCACCCCACACTTTGTTTTCAGTTCTGTCTTTGAACAGCACATTTTCCATGTGACCGTAGCAGAGACAGCAGAGCAGACTGGACACAACTGATCCCTGAGGAATCCCACGGCACTGACGGTACGTTCTGGAACACACAGGGACATAATGAGATGAACGGGGACAGTCACACACTGTAACTGTGAACAAATGACATCACATATGTAACTATGTGACATGCTACTATTTGTTATGTGGAGATAAAACAACACAGCTCACTTCTTCCCAAACTGCACGATGCTTGCAGTGAGCATTTGGGTGAAAAACTCCAACGCTTCTCTGCCGTGAAGATCTGAGCAGAAATGCTGAAAATAAGAAAAGAAATGCGTCTTGTAGGAAAATATTTATCAACCTCTAATTTAAGGATGTGTCCAAATCTCACCTGCTCAACCAGTATTGTGTGATGAAGCTTTCCCTTTTTTTGCAGTGACATTACAAACCCCTTCATGCTGGTGGAACCAATGTTATCCTCTAATAGATCTGCCTACAATAAGACAAAATAACAATACCATCAAATATCGTGAGCTGGGCTGTCGTGATCATCACATTTTATTTGACTGAATATCTTTTTCTGTCCATTTTAGGTCATTATAGTAGAAGCCTGATAATATCCATACACCTAATGAAGACAAGACATTTATTGGCACTGAACATGGTGCAGTGTGATGCTGTGTCGATTCAATTTGCAACTGAACTCATAAAGAAATGCAGTACATCAAACCTCAGAAGTTGAACAATTGGTAACCCTACTTTTCCACTCGAGTGCCATTAAACAAGGAAGCACAATGAGATACACTATATGGACAAAAGTATTTGGACACTTTGAATTTAAGTGTTTCTTTTCTAACAGGGGTCTGGGCTACAAAGCAATAATGGCAAATGTCATAATCTATATATTGAAAGTCAAGTGGCCTCTGTGTGCATGCGTGCGTCTCTGGGGATCACACAAAATCTGGAAAGAGCTGACTGCTGCAGTTTGGCATACTTATGTATACTAAGTTGATAGGACCAATATTTTGGGAGATATTAGTAATTTTGGAATACAATAGCCTTACAATTACATTGCTATGACCAGAACACTTTGGCGGCGACTGCTGGTCAAATGCGGTACAGCATGCACAAATACACAACAGCATAAAAACTACCAATCTAGAACCCATCAAAAGTCTTCAAAAGGTGATTTTAAATGTATTTTTTGATCTAGATGTTAACCTTCCCTTGGCCAGCCCCTATATTATGACATTTTTAATTATTGTTTTGTAGCTCAGACACCTGTTACAAAAGAAACACCTGATTTCAATGTGTCCCAATACTTTTGGCCATATTTTTTTAGCATTAACAAACCACAAACCAAACCTCAAACTATAGAAAAACACATGGAAATTATTATAGTTATATATCTTTGTCTACAGATTTTTATCTAGATGAATGAAAATTTTTCCAACTCTGAACAGGAAATCATGAAATAATTGTGGCCTAATTGTGTAAATACATGTGTTTTTGTGTATAAGACGATACCTGTCTAACAAAAGTCTTTTTCAGGCCCTCATGGGAGTCTGCCCAGACCTTAGCATAGCGCCGTATGGTGAAGGGCTCCTCCAGGACAGGGGCCAGAGCCTCGCCAATCACCTCAATGAGTTTATCATGTGGCAGACTCTCATAGGCTCCACTCACATCCACCTTAAACAGAGAACAAATACATTTCTCACTAGATCCACAGGTATGACAGGACTATGGTGCTGAATATAGACCAGAAAAGTGATTTGGTAAGTCACGGTATGTCACACTGAAGTTGACTTTTGAATAAAATGATGGATTGATAATACGATACGGTCAGAGTTATACTGTAGTTTTGAAGTTTTCGTCAGTTGATATATTTACAGTATTTTTAGTCTTTCAGAGAGATTTTAGTTTGTTCTCTTAGTTTCATGAGTGTGTAAATAGATTCATTTTACGTAACTGTCTAGTTTTTGGTCTGTTTCTATTTAGTGTTGGTGTTTTAGTTTTACAGATATTAAAGATAAGATGAAATCAAACATGACTTACAAAACCACTGGTAATCAAAAGGTCCCATATTGTGCAAAGCCATTTCATTACAAATTTTTATTAAAATGTCCAATATATTGGTTATATTACTAGTACAGCAACCACAATACAAAATAAGGATAAACAAAAATGAAGCTGATTTTACCTGCAGTTCAATAGTTTATTTCATTTCATGCTGCATTACTGACAGTATCATGTTTTATTTCATTTTCATGAAACCGTTTTAATTTTGATTTCAGTTATTGACATTTTTCCACTGATAGTTTTGGTTACGGTTAAAGCTAACATATTATTCTGATCCTATTACTGATGTATGTGGAATTCTATCATAATTTGAGTATGAATACTTGACTAAAAATGTGTTTTGTTGCATTCTAAGCTAATTAGGTCCAATCATCCTTGGGTCCACATGAACCTTTGTGTCAAAATTGAAGAAACTCCTATGTGGTAATATTGAGATAAAGACTTATGAAAATTAAAGACCTTAACAAAGTAGAGTGGTTGTGGTTTTTCCTTCTGGGATGGAGCCAGAGAGCTCAACACCTTGTGGATGTCAGTCATTCCCCACACTGTGGAGCCCAGGAGGGACGGAGTGGAGTGCACACAGGCTCGCAGCATGTCCATCAAATCACGGACACGACCTCTGTACAACTAAAAAACGAGCACCGAGCAATCTTTACATGCTTTCAAAAAAGTAATCACAGCAAGCACTTGTTGGCGTCATGGTTATAGTGAGAACGAACCCTGGTTTTGGTGTCGGCTCCGATGACTCGTGTGATCGGCCTCATGCCATCAGTCTTGGGAATGAAGCGAAGGCGGGAGATCACTGTAGCTTTAGGGAGGGACGCCACCTCAGCCGGAGTCAGCTCCTCCATCTGACCCTTAGAGAGGTGACTTCTAAATCACAACAATGGTTTAGGTTTTGTCAGCTTGTGTCCCATTCCAGCACAAACACACCAGTGTAAATGTGTCTGTACCTGAAGGCCATGTCCTGCAGTCTGGCCCAGACTTCCTGCCTGTAGAACCTCAGGGCGTTTTTCTGTCCCACACTCTCAGTGACATAGAAGCAAGCTCGGACCAAACCTACAACGTAGCCGTCTAAAAGCCAAGCCAGGAACTGACCCAGGACCTGTGTGCGATATGCAAGCTCACTGGGTGGGAAGCGGCCTGTAACAAAACATAATGATTCAGATAAGGTTATGTTTTCTTCTACGTTTGGATGGTTAGGGATTCTAATGATACCAAATTCCGAACCATAGTTAATAGTGAATTCAATGGCATTGGGAGAAGGAAAAGGAGATAAAGTGAGAATACATTTAAGCCACCAAGGCTATATTGAATCTATAATATCAGAGTAAATAAGCAAAGTACTTGCTCTGTGCTACAGGCATGACACAGACACGATATTATTAAGTGTAGCCTATGCCATGAGATACCATGATTTTTTATTTTTCATATCACTGAATTCACCATTAACTATACACCTGAATACTTTACAATGTTTTATATTCTATCACTGTAAACAGAAGTAGGCCTAGGCATCACCTTTTCTGCTTAGATAAGTTAAATAATTGAAAAGACGAGTGACACTATGGCCACCAGGAGGCAGTTTGGTTCCTTTTCTTAACATGTTTATGCCCCAAAGTGCTCAAGTGTACCAATTTACATGCTCTTACAAAAACAAGATCATTTTCATATATCAATTTTAATATTGTAGCTGTTGTACTGTGGTCAAATTAGACAAATCAGAAGGGGAACAGATTTACAGTTTCGAGATAAACCTACCTGTTTTACTGATCTTCAGCCAGTCACAATCATTCACCTTTATCTTCCACATCAGTTCAGCCAGTGAGAGCCTCTCACATTTCCCACTGCAAAGGAAGGCTCTGACCTTTGAACAAAAATGAACCCGGTTGTGGTCAGAACCCCAGAGCTCCTGAGGGATGACAGCCAAGAGGCACTGCCTGACGAAGAGGTAGACCCGGTGAGGTGCACAGTGCTGAGAGACGAGTGAGTTTAACTCTGTTTGACCTGCATCCTTGTCTTCCATGTCTGGGCACAGCCTCTGAAGTATTCTCATGTAGGGTAACCTCCGGTGTCGACTTAACAGCTGATTAAATACAGGAACCATATTAAAAAAACGCCGGGGAAGTTTCTTTGGTTTTCTTTCCACTCCACTTAGATATGCCTGTCCCTCAAAGAATATAACTCTTATCAAATCTTCCGCTTGGAGTCGTTTAGATCCCTTCAAACTCTTCTTCTTCCTGTTGAGAAGAAAGCCACGCATCCCCCTACCCCCATACAGTATCCTCAATGTGCGGATAAAACACTGTGAGGGAGGTAAAGGGGGGAAAATGCCAGATCTCCAACTGGGTCCTCCCTCCAAGGGAACAGTAGCTGTTTGCTTCTCTGTGTAATTTCTAGAAGTAGTGCTACTGTTTTCCACAGGTTTCACAAATAGTGTTGGTTCTACTGACATGGGCTGCTCTACTGCTGTTTCATCGCAAACTTTGTGGTTGTCTAGTGTGAGTTTAGGTTGTTCTGCTACTCTCCTTTTTGCAGATTTCATCATCTCATCTTCTTCAATTTCCCTCTTTCTTTTCCTTTGCTTTTTCTCTCCATCATCCTTTCGCCACCTCTTTTTGCTGTTAGTAGGGTTATTAGCTCCCTGTCTCCTTTTTAAACTCGCTGAACCCCCATGCTGTCTAGTCTGATGCCTAACGTGCATCTTTAAGCGAGGTTGAAGAGAAATCCCTGAGGTGGGAGTTGTCACAGACACCCTGTCATAGACAGGATTACCACAAACCTGGAAAACACATGAAGGAGGGACTGCCACAAACACTGAACAGCTCTCAAAGAGATACCGTGTGATGTCTGTACCCAGACGTTTTGTGACTTTCTTCCATAAATCGCTGCCATGGATGTAGGCAGCGCTTTGAGTGATATCTCCTTGGAATTTGAAGTGGTCTGCATCCCTTTCCTCCTGAGCCACAGACATAAAGTTGTAACCGTGCATCAACACATTTCTTTTTCTCTTCCGCTTCAAACTGTTAAGAACAAAGGCCAGCAATTCAGGCAACGTACAGATCTGTGGAAGGTATAACATCATATTGTAAGTACATTGAGACAAAAGGTATACAACTCATTTAATTCTGTAAATGAACTGAGTCTTGACATGAGCTTTTCCAAATCTTTCAGTCTGGTACCCTGTCTTTTTGTTTGAGGTTTTATGAACTAAACCTAAACCTTGCTGATTACAATGCTTATATATGCGAGTTTCAGTATTTAGCAGTATATTTCTATGAAACAATAACATACCAATATACTGTTTATTTTTGTTATACGTAGCATTAATTGATTTGTGGCAAAGCCATGTCTTGAGAGGTTCATTGTTTTCATTGAGTGTAGATTGATTTGAACATTATTTTTGTCCTAACCCATGAAACAAAGCTGAAGGCTAAAAGACCAAAGTGATTCGCTTGTAATGAAAAAAGCATCAATAGCCAATATATTGTGTATTCTTACTATCATAGCCTCGTTCTCAGACATTGCTCCATAGCCATGATAGCAGTAGCATGTATCCGCTAGCTAAAGAGCCATATCGCGAAGATTTTGCCCACTATACAAGAGTTAACGCCTATCGACAAAAGAGTTACATGTACAGTAAGGAAAGTTACCTGGTTGCAACTCGGCACTTGCTGTAGTTGCTTGTCAGCACAGACAAAAATGCCCCGGACGAATGTCTTGAAGCGGTTCGTGTCATCCTGTTTAATGAGCACTACTTTCTGGCCCTCTCTGAAAACTATGCTATCTGAAAACTCCTCCAGCGTCTGTACATGGAGATATATTACCCGGAGAATGGCAACTACACGGGACAGATCAGTCGTAGACATACTCGCTGTGTTGTTACTCAAAGCATATCAGTATACGTTGCGTGAGGCAAATGTGCTGTTTTAACAGCCCGCGTCAGCAACAACCAATAAGAGATCCGCTTATTACAAGCGGCCAATCACGTTGTGTTATGCTCAAACGACGATTCACTGTCGATCAATAGCAAGTAAGAAAGTGAATGTTGTCTTTCTTCATGTTTAGCTGTCAAGATTAACAGACAGATCCGCGTGTGAAATAACCAGCAGCAAAAAGCCAGCTTGTGGAAAAAGTCCGTAGGAAAATAGCTGTGTTTGTAAAGGTTAGAAAATATGTACATTTTCCAAAGTGTTTTATGGACGAAACTCTAGTTAACCTTTACATTTGTTGCTTAAATAAAGATAAGAAGAAAACCATATGTAACAATAATAATAACAATAATAATAATAATAATAATAATTAAAGAGTTAACACCACCTTCTGATAGACGCGAGCGCATCTGCTGCGTCCTGATTGGTCAAAGGACACTTTCTTCATACCCATAGGTTATATAAAACCCCACGTCGCATCAAACACTCACAGCTGTTTGTTTAACTCATTAACATCAGAGCAAGTTTCTGTGAAAGAATACTAGCGGGGTTTGTTAACATACGAGTGGAGGATCTGAGACTTTAATCGTCTCACTTAACCCCAACGTCTGTAGTTCAACTATTAAACCCACAATGGCAGACAAGGAAGGTAAAGTGAATGGATGCCTTTGTCAACGACAAGTAACACACTTGTCTGACATGTAGCCACCTGGCTAACCCACCTGTTGGCAGATGGGCTGGTACACTACTGCCCCTTGCTGTTAATGGGAGTTAATTTTGTCTAAATGAAATGTACATCCTTTTTAAGCAACTGCTTTAGTCAGTAGGAATGTGACAACTGCTGAGATGTAATTGCAGTTTCTGTCATTGATCAGTGTTGAAATCTGCTTTTAGATGTTGTTAAAGGTTTTAAAACAAACTGAAGCAAAGTTGCAGGCTCTGACATCGTGTTCTGTTCTCTGTTCCTGCAGGTGCAGATGGAGGTACAGCTGCAGGTACAGCTTCAGGTTCAGGTACAGCTGCAGGTAGAGCTTCAGGTTCAGGTACAATTTCAGGTAAAGCTGCAGGTTCAGGTACAGCTGCAGGTTCAGGTACAGCTGCAGGTAGAGCTTCAGGTTCAGGTACAGCTGCAGGTTCAGGCACAGCTGCAGGTACAGCTGCAGGTTTAGGTACAGCTTCAGGTTCAGGTAAAGCTGCAGGTTTAGGTACAGCTTCAGGTTCAGGTAAAGCTGCAGGTTCAGGCACAGCTGCAGGTAGAGCTTCAGGTTCAGGTACAGCTGCAGGTAAAGCTGCAGGTTCAGGTACAGCTTCAGGTTCAGGTACAGCTGCAGGTTTAGGTACAGGTTCAGGTAAAGCTGCAGGTTTAGGTACAGCTTCAGGTTCAGGTAAAGCTGCAGGTTCAGGTACAGCTGCAGGTAGAGCTTCAGGTTCAGGTACAGCTGCAGGTAAAGCTGCAGGTTCAGGCACAGCTGCAGGTACAGCTTCAGGTTCAGGTAAAGCTGCAGGTTTAGGTACAGCTTCAGGTTCAGGTAAAGCTGCAGGTTTAGGTTCAGGTACAGCTTCAGGTTCAGGTACAGCTTCAGGTTCAGGTACAGCTTCAGGTTCAGGTACAGCTTCAGGTTCAGATACAGCTGCAGGTTCAGATACAGCTGCAGGTTCAGATACAGCTGCAGGTTCACTGGGTGAGGCAGTTCTGGAGAACATGAGAAATGAGGAGTATGAGATCTGGAAGAAAAACACTCCATTCCTGTATGACCTCATTATGTCCCATGCATTGGAGTGGCCCAGCCTCACAGTTCAGTGGATGCCTGAAGTCACAGAGTAAACACCATTATTATCATTATGTGTGATTAAGGATACTTTCACAACTACTGTATCTCATTTGGACTTTGGACATTCTAGTTTGATTTACACATGTGAAACCTCCTTACCACATTGCAGACCAAACAGGTGCCTTAAAGAGTTGATCTTAGTCCAGACCAAACTAACTAACCATGGTCTGGGTCATATGCAGGGTGAAAACATTTTTGGATAGTTTGTACCAGTCACAGGATGTTATGCAAAGCTATCATCACCATAAACAGTAGAAAAACAAGCAGAAAATGTTAAAAATGCAGCAAATGAACAACATAGTGACATTGGAATATGGGAGCCAGTAAGGGGAGATGTAGCACATTTGGTGAAAACCAAAAGTGCAGCATGAAAACAAAACTAAACTGACCAAATGTTTTCAATATAACAAACATTTTCAGGTGTGAGAACACCTTTGGCTAGTAGTGGTTTAGCCTGTGGATGTAACTACATACATAATGATGCAAATGTTTTGTTCCCTGCCAGGCCAGAGGGGATGGATTACAAAGTGCAGCGGTTGCTTTTGGGGACTCACACAAATGATGAGCAGAATCACCTGGTCATTGCCAGTGTCCATTTGCCAAACGACGATTACGAGGCTGAGGTCTCAGAGTATGATGGTGAAAAAGGTTGGAGAAAATGAAACTTGTGCTAGTTAAGGCAGACAGTCAGGGTGTTCATGGTGATTTTGTTCTGGATGAATCTTCCATGTTAAACACTGTTTCCCATAACATTGGAGTAATTTTGTTTTCAGACACATTCCTCTTTTTATTCCTATTTATACACATCAGTAATCCCCTTTGACCAGGTGCAGTGAGTACATACAGAGTCCCAGCTACACTTTATATATCTAGAATAAATCACATTGTCACAATCATTTCATGAGAAGATGTAAAACATTTTATTCTAACTTTATGGGCAACAGTGTTCATAACCAGGCTTAAACTTCATGTAGTGTTTTTATTTGAATCTGTATTTCCCTTTTCAGAATTTGGAGGCTTTGCATCAATGATTGGCAAGTTTGAGATAGAAACCAAGATGAACCATGAGGGAGAGGTGAACCGTGCCCGCTACATGCCCCAGAACCCCTGGATTATTGCCACCAAGAGTCCCTCCTCAGAGGTGCTGGTGTTTGACACCAGCAACCACACCTCAGACCCAGGTACTTAAGTCCTAAAGCAAAGCCCGTGAAGAAACTAGTGTTTAGACAGCCTATGAACTAAAGACATACTACATACATACAGTAGTTTGTGTCGTATATTCTCATCCTATGTTCATCCAGTGAAAATCTATAGACTCTTTTGCACTTAATTTAATTGTCCTCAGATCCATTTGGAGAGTGTCAGCCTCAACTACGTCTCAGAGGTCATACGAAAGAAGGCTATGGTATTTCCTGGAATACAAATGTGCTTGGCAACCTGATTAGTGCATCTGATGACCATGTAAGAAATTGCTTAAGATTTTTTCTTAAAGTATTGTCACTTGTCTTTGCAGCTACACTGGTCCAGTGAAATAATGGCCACACAGCATACATGTTTTAAGGATGTCTTTCCTTTGAATCTGACCCATAATACCACTGTAGGACTGCACAATTAGGTAAAAAGTTTTATTTTTGACAATTTTTGCTAGGTTATCAACAAAAAATGTGTATCCCCCTCCCCCCTCAAATATACAAATTTAATATTTAAAACATGAAAATTCCAAAGCATTTTCCATTTTTTGTCATTTTTTGTAAACTGCCCATTACCACTGAATGGACAATATCATCACAGAGGCTCTGAACATTTCAACTAAGGTTATAATTCAATTAAATGTGCAGCTCTGCCATTTATCCCCCTTACTAAACTCTGGTCTGATTTCTCTATTAAAATAAAACCTTAGAGCATTTGTATTTTAACCAAATTTAATTTTCAAGTGGAACATTTTTTCCTGGACCATATTTTTTTTTTTTTTTAATCGGTATAATTATTCTAATATGTAATTTAACCCTCTAAAACCTACACAGCCATCTGCGACCACAAGCATCTACTAATCTAAAATGTCTAGTAACTTTTGATCCACTAACACATTTAAATAGTTCAGGTAAAATGCAGTTTCTCAGCTTTTCATTAGTATCGGATGTGTGTGACAGTGTGTGAAGACACTTGTTTTGTGTTCGGATAATCATATGTTTTGTTAAAAGGTCACACTTTCTGAATTTTCTGCTTTAATATAATAACTTTTGAAATTACTCTGAGCTATTATGACATCTACATCATCAGTAAATGAAATATAAAAAAAACACCAGATTTTCACTGAAAAATTCAGAGGACAATATTACAAACAAGGTGGGGATAAATCACTGAGGAAAGGTTACATGTCATTTGGAAGTTGCTACAAAAATAGTTCTAGGTCTTTTAGGGTTAAGATGCATTTTGTGCACATTTGACCTACTTTATACATATACATTCCACATTCCGTACAATACATTGACACTATGTGCAATACACTGTTATTATGTGCAATATATTGTCACTGTTTACACTCTCATCCTCTGTGCAATACATTCCATCTATTTCAAACTTCTCAGATGCATACATATATACATACATATAGACATCTATTTTCTTATCCTCTGTATATAAACAATTTGCACTGTTATATTTT
>JAPQRQ010000003.1:16385820-16398655 GCA_037367365.1 Apogon talboti
TTTTTGTCTTTCTCTTTTTATATATTGTGTATTTCCATGTATATTTGCACTGGAAGGAGTAGCTCTCCAATCTCGTTGCACACCAGTATAATGACAATAAAGGGCATTCTGATTCTATATGTGAGACATATTCCTAATTCTTGCTATGTGATGTGAAAATAAATGTTTAAACATTAAACCCTTTCATCTGTTCTTCATCTTTAGACAGTGTGCCTGTGGAACGTTTGTAATGTACCCATGGGGACGGTGATTGATCCCATTTCGACCTTTACCGGTCACACTGATGTGGTGGAAGACGTCGCCTGGCACTTGGGCCACCAGTCACTGTTTGGATCTGTATCCCATGACAAGAGGTTCATGCTGTAAGGAGTGTGTTTTATACTTTAAAAATGCGTGTTTGTCATTGTTGATGATGTAAATGACATGGCTCTGCCTCTTCTCCGTCAGTTGGGACATTCGCGAAAAATGCACAGTCAAACCCATTCATACAATACATGCTCACAAAGCAGAAGTCAACTGTCTGTCATTTAACCCATTCAGCGAGGTTTATGTCGCCACCGGCTCTGCAGACAAGGTAAGGCAATGCTCCATTAAATGTCAATTTTAGGCTCATTTTTTGATGTTACAAGGCTACAGCATTGCCCCAGAAGACTGTAATATAGCTGATACGTCTCTAAACTCACAGACTGTAGCTCTCTTTGACTTGCGAAACCCAAAGATGAAGCTACATTGCTTGGAGTCACACAAGGATGAGATCTTCCAGGTAAGGGCTTTGACTCTCCAAACATTTCCTGGAAATAATGCCAGCTTTATATCTTCTGTTTAGATCAGTATAATCTGGTGAAAACGAGGCCAAGATAACATAATGTAATGAAATACAAACATTTGAGTTTTTAGACTAAACATTTGCAAAGGCTCAGAAAGAATTCCTGATATAGAAGATAAAGCCTCCAGATCTAAAATCAATAGAAAAATGCCAGATTTTAGCAGGGTACACCAACTTTCTGCAGCTTTAGGGCAGTAACTTGGATTTGGGGACACCTAAACAGCGATCAGTAATGACAGCTAGCCACAACTGTGTGTCATGAAACAGAATGAAAACCACAGAAGATGATGGAACTCCTATTTTGTCTCTGAGCACTTGAATTATAATATGCTCAGAGATGATTATGGCATTTTTGCCAAATGATGCCAAAAAACTATCGAACTATGCAGCTTTAAGTTAACATATAAAGCCTTTTTTCTCACTTAGATTTTAAGTATCTGGTGTGTGGTATCCGATTCGTGTTCTCCTCCTGGCTGTTTCAGGTCCAATGGTCACCACATAATGAGACCATACTGGCATCCAGTGGAAGCGACGGCAGCGCCATCGTTTGGGATCTCAGGTAAGCATTTCTACATCTGAGTCATATTGTAGCATCATCTGGTTAAAAAGCTAAATACTTCTGTGTGTATCTGTAGTAAAATCGGAGTGGAACAGTCAGCAGAAGAAGCAGTGGACGGCCCAGCTGAGCTAATGGTAGGCCTGCTGTTCAGTTTGTTAGCGGTAGATGAATCAGGACAATTAAATGCCGGTCTGTCGCGGTGCTGTCATTGATGGTACTGAACTAGAAAAGCATTCAATATTTCTCCAGGAAAATGACTCCCCTCTGCTGTCATTGAGCAAAGTCAGTGAAACTAAGCTGATGTTCTTTTTGATTTGTGGCGGACAGAGGGACATGTCATCCTCTGAGCACTCGTTCAGTCTGTTCCCCATAAATTCAGAGAGTGATACAGTTTAAAAGAATATATTTTGGCTTAAAAGTTTGGAATTTGGCATAAACCTTCACTTTGACTCAAGAACTCAAGAATGAATTAGCAGATTATGAAGACATTTTACATGCAATAGAACTTTGATCTTGTGGGTTTCTTCCCACTTGGACTGAAGGATGAACTGATTACACGTATTTGGTTATAAAACAAAAGGACACGGGTTAATTAACTTAAGCAAAGAGTTAATTAATAAATAGTATATGAAGAAATATGGTCATAAGAAGAGCAGTTCTTTTCTAATTTTGTGAATTCTGTACTATCAGATGTAAAAACGATAACCACCTGATATTGTCATTATATATCAGCACCTCGTAGCATCAACCACTGAACAAACATCTTGGTAGACGGCTAACTTGGATCTCCATCTCAGCACTATTGTACCCTAGTAATGAAAACTGCTTCTACTTGTATCGTCCAGTTTGTCCATGGAGGCCACACAGCTAAAATCTCTGACTTTTGCTGGAACGCCAAAGCACAATGGGTCGTGGCCTCCGTTTCTGAAGACAACATCCTGCAAATATGGCAAATGGTGAGACTGAGACCTGTGAGTCATGTTTAGCAGTAGTCATCGAGATCAGACCATTAACCTCCTAGGACCCACTGTCCACATATGAGGACAAGAAATTCACAGCTTTATACAAAAAAAAAGAAATGACTGTCCACCGCAAACGACATTCCATAAAAATTTTTAAGAATGCATCTGAAAAAACAGTTGCATCATGATATCATCATAATATAAGCAATTGTTTAATTAAAAAAAGCCAAAACTCAGAAACCTGTGGGGCTCCTCGGTCTTAGGAGGTTAATTCTCTAGAAGGTGTGTGTATTGTCTGAGATTATTTTAATTGTCCACTGTCCCAAGTATATGTATTATGATACTGTCCCTTGTCTCATTCACAAAAATACCAAATGTAGAAGAGATTGTAAGAAAGTTATGATAAGAGTTTCCTGACAATACAGCCATTAATACAATAAGGGGGGGAAAAAAACTGCATATTCTTGTAATTTAGAAAAAAAAACTAAATTCAGTGAGAATGGTGCGTTCTACTCAAGTTAAGTTGTAGGAAAAAAAAAATCTAAACAAAATTAAACTTTCAATACCAGACAGTACTTAACATTGATTTTGGAAGTAAATTTGACAATGTGTAGCTTGTAACTTGATTTTTTTTTTCTGTCTTTTTTAGGCTGAAGACCTCCACAAAGATCATCAGTAGAGCTCAACACACCCTTTAGACAGTGTGGGACACGTTGTGGAAAAAAGGACCACGTCAGTAGTTCATGCAGCTGCTTCCTTCCCATCATTCCCTGTTTTACAAATCACAGAATACAGTAAAGTAGAATGAGTAACCATGTCTGGTCTTAGGTATCCCCTTACACTGTCACAGCAAATGAACTTTTATATTCAGAGTGGGCCTTTGTATTTCTGAAGTTAATTTCCCATAATGCAAGTTGGTGATCATATGGACAGATATCAAGTGTTCATGAATTGCACTTAAAAACCGCTCTTACACTGATGATGTCATCGCATATCATATTTTTTAGCCGTCCCATGTCTGTTCACCACCTACTGGAGATGGATTTTCACACAAGCTGCTCCTGAAGGAAAACTGAATTTCAGAGCAGAATCTATTTGTGACATCTCCATATGTAATATGTTGAACTTTTTCTATGTGAAATATTTTCAAATGTTTTCATTGACTCTTGATAAAATGTCCTTTCATTGGTGTTTGTTCATGCTATTGATAATTTAATAAAAATGTCTCCTCATTGTAAGCGTGATGCTTGTATCAACATCTAAGCTTCAAAGAATTCTTAAACAACCTTCTACTCATCCTTTTAGTGGAGGCTGAGGTTCTGCCTCACGTTTTACTCAGACCTTTTTACGTGTCTGGTGTCATGTCTTTGTTTTTTCCCCGTCTCCTGAGTTCACTCTCACTCTATTACTCTGTCCCGGTGTTTAGCTCTCAGCTACATTGTCCTTATAAGTACATGTACCCACACTGTGCTTCATCCAGACACATTAAGTAGCACTCAGGTTACAACAAATACAAAGCCTTTATTCATAACAAAACCCCTTTTTACCAGCAGCGGTCAAGCTCGTCTTTAGTGTTTTCTAAAAACAGCATCACTTGATGTGTTTAAAGTGCATTAGTTGAAACCGTTACACATAGAAAGCCTATCACTAAATCAACTTAGTTTTATTGTGACATCAGGATGAACATAAGATTATGTTTTTGCCTCATGGCCATGCTTATTATGGTTCTCAATAGCAGACCTGTAAGAAGAAGAAGAATTAAATTAGATAAGTTTAAAAGTGATTTTAACTTAAAAATCAGCTTAAAAATGAACTTGCCTGTACATGAGAAGTTTTTTGTTAAGGCTCTCCTTCAGCTCCTCCATCTCTTTAGTGTTCTTCTTCTGAATGTTTAACTCTGTCCTCAGTTCTCTGCTTCTCTCCTCCAGATACTGCACTGTCTCCTGTAACAGTTTGTCACATATATGTTATTGTTACATTAGTGTCCTGTTTTTCTGTTGTAGATGTATTTTTTTTGCTTTTTTTACATCATGGCCAGGGGACTACAGATGAAAAGTAGCCTTCTGGCTTTTTTAACCATGTGTAATCATGTGTTTTTATGAAATTGCATTGTCCCCTTTCAAATAAACTAAACTCAACTAAACATCAGGCATAGCTTTAGTTTCCTTAAGCAGATTTATTCATTCATACTCCTAAACAAGAATAACAGTTAGCCAATCTACATGATTGGCTAATTAAATATAGGGAAAATTACATGATTTACACTGAAAAATACAAAATACAGAGGACAATACTACAATAAATGGCGATAAATCACTTAAGAAAGGTTAAATTGAGAGAAAAGTTCATTTGGGAGCTGCCACAAAAGAAGTAGCACTTTATGGTTTAAGCTACTTTTCCCCAAAAACCAGCTCCAAACAAGACATCATATCTAATACTGCAGTACCGTCGCTTAATGATGCTTCAGCTTCGTCCTCAGAGTCACTTTTTATCTTTCTATCCATCTCTTCTCCTTACCTTATACTGCCCCACATCCTCTCTCCTCTGAAGGTGAATTAGTTTGAGTTTTTCTTCCAGACAAGCCTTCTGGAGCTTCAGCTTTTGGATCTCCTCCCTCAGTGGGGTCAGCTGGGCTTTCATTTCCTGGGCCTGTTCTTTGGCCTTCCCCAAACCTCCAGCTGCTGCCTCTCTCCTCTTCAGCAGGGCCAGCAAAATAGGTTCATACCTGTCCAAGATGGACATAAAAGCTCAGATGTCCAATAAACACATATGGAGAAAGTAGTGAGTTTAACGTTGGGGAAATAGCATTTTAATTAGCAACTATTGCAGTTAACCCATAAAGACCCAAACATCCATCACCGACCAAATCTACTGATCTAAACTGTTTAATACCTGTTGATCCACTAATACTATCAATACATGTAAATGACTGATAATATAAAATATCTCAAATATTAATATCTCTGAAGCCAGAAAGAGAGACAGACAGAGGTGACATGAAAATGCATTTTATCAATATTCATCTTACATCCATCTCATTTTAGTTTTGAATAGATAGTAGAAGGATCTATTAAGCTTCTATTTTCATTTTAATCTTATTTATTTTTTAAATAATGGTACAGCAGTATGCATTAGTTCAGTAGACTTGCCCATCCAGTGACCTCACCTTTGCTCCAGTGCTTTCAGTCCACCCTGCAGATACTGCTGGATGTCCCCACAGGAGTGTCTCCTGCACTCAGTCAGCTCCTCCTGAGTGTTGGAGATCTGGGTGGAACTTGTGGTGAGAATCTTTGCTTCTAGGCATAAGACCTGCTGCTGATGGGCTGTCCGGATCTGGGACCCCTCTTCTTTCAGCTGGTCGGCCAGAGACTGCAGCTTCTCCTAAAGATCGGATGAAAAGAGTTTGGTTGACACATCATCATGTTCCTCAGATGATTTTGGATGGTATATATTTATTTTTTTTACCTCTTCTCTCTTCAGCAGCTCCACATGCCGGTGCTGCGTGTTTAAGGCCGCCTGAGTGTGGGCACAATCTACAGCCATGGTGAACAGCCTCCTCTTCAGTTTTCTGAGCTCGTCCTGTAGCCCTTGTCTCTCCAGGTTCACCTTCCACAACCTCCTCTCCTCCTCTGCCCTCTCCTCCCTAATACTCTGGATTTCCCCCTTCCTCTCCTCTCTCCTCCCTTCTTCCTCCTTCTTAAAAGCTTTCATCAGCTCCGCCACTTTTCTTTCAATGTCCTCCTCCGTCCCCTCTGCCTCTTGTGTTTCGTCTTGACATTCACGCCCTCTCAGCTCCAACACCTCAGCCAGAAGTTCTTTCCTCCTGGTCTCCAAGCACTGCACCTCCTCTATACACTCCTCCAGCTGAGACCCCAGTACATCCAGGTCATTAACGCCAGGTCTCAGTCCACCAGTGTCCATCTTCAGCTCTTGTTTTTCCTCATCAGGCCATTCAGTGTTATCTGCATTGACACCAATCATGCCTTCATCTTCAGTGGTCATGTAATCTGTTTTTGTCTCTTCACAGCACATGTGGTCATTGTCTGTGCTTTCTTCTGTTATCTGTGGCCCGGAATACACAAACTGAGGTTCAAGATCGCCTTTGACTGTGTTGAATTTTTCACAAAGCTCAGTTTGACCAGACCTTTCCAGTCTCTCCACCAAAAAGCTACCGGCAGTATCACAGCTAAACACAGAATTCTGCAGAGGTTCTCTTGTAGCTCCACTTCTGCTTTCCTGGAAAGCCTTATTTCCTGTGTCATCTTGTCTAATAAAAGATTCAAGCGGCATCGCCTGAGTCTCCAGCTTCATTGGCTTTCCTTGCTCTAGAGGTGTCAGAGTTGTACCCCTAAAATGATTGGCGCTGTTACTGATGTGCACATATTCTTGACTTGCCTCTGTAGCCCAGTCTTGCATCTCATAGTCCATTCCAGCCTCTTCCATACAACCCTCCAGCATGGCCAACATCCCCAAGAGCTGACTTTCATACTCCACCATGTTTTCACTGAGTTTATTACCTGCTGAGGTTAAAGGCATTAAGGGAGAGACTTCTGGGCCCACGCCACATCTGCTGTTGCCTCTACAGTCGCCTTGTCCTGGTTGATCTTCTGTTCCAGCCATATTCACGTGTGTGTCCAAGTAGTTTGTGGAAAGATAAGCTTGGGAAGATGCTTTTGTTTCCATTGTGATGTCGTCTCTGCTCTGATTTGACTCACTTAAACTGGCGTCGGTTAAACTTGTTGAAAAGCGGGAGCCGAAGGGAATACCTGTGAGCTCCTCACAGCTCTTCAGTAGCTCATCCATCTCCTGTAAATATGGCCTCATTAAAGCTGTTTGATTGAGCTGAGCTCCGGTGAAGGTGAGACCAGACTGTGAAGTGCTGCTCTCCAACCGTTCCTCCCTGAGACCTCCCTTTGACTCTCCATCCTCTTCTTGAATGAAGAGAGGAGCAAACCCAGAGGGCGAAACGCTGTCATCCATATCCTCCATGGGTTTAATCTGATATTTGTTGGCGTGTTTGATGTGAAAGACGTCTTTAAAACCAAGTTACATTCCTCACAAAAAGCAGATGAACCTGTCGGATAGATATAGAGATTTTAATCCAAAAGGAAATTAAGGAATTCAATAGTTTATGCACCTAAAAACACAGGACTCACAAGCAGTCAACAAAACTAGTGAGTGATATCAAAGTATACAAATACACAAACCTACACCAGCATGAATTATAAAAAAATAAAGAAATAGTAAAGAATGAACAAATTATAATGAATCCCAAACTCAAGAACCAACACAAAAACAACACAATAATGAAGAATAACCAAATGATCATATATATTAACACTACTAACACATCAGTAGTAAACTAATGATGAATAATGAAATCATAATGATAATGAATACCTAACATAAGAACAGCAGAAGAATAACATCATAGTAATGAAGAACTAACACACAAACCAGCACAAAAATAGCTAAAACAGTTAAGCCACTGTAGTTGTTGGCTGTCGTGTTGTCTGTCATAAATAGCAGCCCTGGCCTACACTGACGGCATGTCAGGAGATGAGTTAGGTTAATATTTTGGTCAAACTTCTGCTGAGGTCATTATCACAGGGAGGCATGTGTAGCAGTTTAACTGACACTATTCCAGTGACAGCTGTTGCCTTGGGCTGGAAGCCCAATGGACCAACTGACACACCTCAGACAGGACATACTCATGCACTCATGCTAACACTGCGGGCCAATTAATATAAACACACACGAACAAGTCTCTTCTGAAGCTCCACACGCTGGCATTACACAGATTACCATAGCCAGTGGATTATCATAACATGTCGTCGCGCCGATAGATGGGCATTCACACTCTCCCCTGCTGAATAATGTGGCTGAAATTTCACCCTCTGAGGTGTTTGCCAACACTGGCCAGAGACTCTGAGAGTAAATTGATCAATCTGACCCAATACTGTCATTGCATTGAGATTTGTAATGTAGAAGGTGAATGTGACATTTATTTGAGAGGTTCTTGGACAAGGCCAAAATGTTACTGAACAAAATACAAGCTATAGGTCTGGTTTTTGTGGTTAAGTCAGTAAGTCTTTTCTTTCTAGGGCTGTCACATTCTTTTATTCATCTGAGTATCTCCAAAGACCCAGGAGCTGGATTGTGTTGAACAGGCCAACTGAAGCCCTGGGGAAGGCATGACACTGACCAGCTGTCTTGCTGCAAGACAGACATGGGCACGGGCCACATTCCTGTAGACCCTTCACTACCCAGAAACAGCTCTGACCTATATTCTCAACACTTTTCTGTTTCACTTAAGCATGAAACAAATATAATTCTCAACTATTTCTGCAACATGTACGCCAATAATTGAAAATTGACTTTATAAAGCTTCCATTTGTACCATTTCTGCAAACCTTATATCATTCAGATTGTATCCATGTCACATACACACATGACCTTAGATGAACTTACCTGTCAGTAGATGCTTCTGTTTCCTTTGCTCATGTGCAGAATCCTCAATGTGGATCCGTTAGAAAGAGGTTGTGGTTCCAACGACAAAGCAAAGAATGAGCGGGAGCAGTGTGCACCGATGAAGTGAAGGAGGGGGGGGGGGGTAGGACAGTTGAGCCAGCCTCCTCTCAGTCAGTGGGATGTTATGTGTGGCCATGACTACCTCAAGTCTGTTTAGGTTTATTAATAAACACTGGGTCGGGAGAGAGGGGAACCACAGCAGGCTGGTTTAACCCACGGCATAAAGGATTTGACAAAGTAGACCTTTAGGAATTGCACCTGGTTACTTTGTGTAGATATCTATCTAGTCTATTTTTATTTTCTTTTAGAGAATAACACTCTTAAAAAGTCTTTCTAGATGGTTGACATGTTGACTGTATATGCATTTTCTTGAACCACTTGATGCTATTTTGTGCTATTTTAGGGTCAAGTAACTATGCAAAATACTATTAGTAGAGTTTTCAGGTCTCTGTACATTACTTGTTCTAACTTTGTACTTTTACTCTGTGTATTTTAACACAAGTATCTGTATTTTCTACTCCTACAATTTCAAAACAGGCCTGTTACTGTTAATTTTTGAAGAATTTGAGGGGAATTATCGATTATGTTTACTTTGCATGTCTCATGCCTTCCCCACAACAAAACAGATTTCAGCCTAAATGGATGGAATAATCCATGGTCTTGATATCATGCATAACATGACATCAAAAATGGCAGAAAACATCGAACAAAATGCAACAGGCATGAAAAGGAGACTGAACTTAGGAGAAAATGTGTCATAATGTTTCAACCAGTCACTAACATTGGAAAGTGATTTGCACTGAAGGTAGAATAGTTGAATAGTCTTCATATTTCATTAATATAGTGTCAGGTTCAGTTAAATTTGCAGACAAACAGCCGGTAGAAATATCCATCAATGGGCTTTTTTTTTTTTTTAACTTTGTACTTGGAGTACATGTCAGAGCTTGTACTTTTTAGCATATATTTGAGCAAAGAAGTTGGATCAGTACTTCCATTTTGACCAGAGTCTTTGTTTATTGTCTGTACTTCTACTTGAGTAACACATATGTGTACTTCAGCAACTTTTTGTACTACAAACTAAAATCAACTCACACCCTGATTTCATTTGTGCTTCATAAAATCAACCTAAATGCCTTTTCGTGGTCACGTTTTGATTTTTCTTCAAAAGCACAAATTTAGCTTTATTATTTCCCCCTGTGTAAAACATGGTGGGAATGGAGGAGTTACAGCTGGGAGCATCTTTACAGCTTTTGGGAGGGGTGTATACGAGTTGATGAAATAGAACATCGCTCCAGGATTCCACCCGCGCCTCCTCATTATCGAGTGGTCTGTAAATAGTAGCCTGCACTTTTCTATCCGCTTCCCACGGGAGGATTGGTTTTCACATAAACTCCTGACCCCAACAATGGACCCGTGGACAGGTGGTCTTCTTCTGTAGTTCTGTAGACGGGGCAGACCAAGTAGAAAACTGTAAGCAGAAGACACCACTAGATGGCGACAAAGCTCATCATTTAACCTGTATACAGTATGTCCTTCATTTTATTGGATGGAAAAGAGATGTGAGAGATTTTGAGAGTGGCCTGGCTAAGAGAGCAGCATGGACATTGTCACAACAATAAAGCATAGACAGAGGAAACTACTTCTGTACACAATAAATGAATTAATATTCAAACATAATTCCAGTGCCACATTTACAAGCATTTGCATCATGAGACCAAGAGTAATATCTTCTTGAGTTTATGTTATAGACTTAACTTACCCGAAGTTTTGACAGTTCCAACCTTATTTAAGAACAGCTGAAACAAAGTGTTGTCAATCAATAAATCAATCAGTCAATTGTAAAAAGACTCATATTAAACTATAAGTCCTTTTGTAAATTATCGCATTGCAGACAGTGTATTGAAAAGCTGTTTTACCACCACATCTTTTGTGACTCTGGGATCCACTATTTGTGGGATGTTCTGAAAGCGCAGAACATATTGATTTTGGGTTTTAGACATGTATGTACACAGATTTAAAAAAAGAAAGAAAGAAAGTTACAACTGCAAAATAAATGACAACCAATGTTAGAATCTCTGGACATGTGGAGAGAGATGCTTAGCAGCTGCATCCAGATTTCCACATCCAACAACCAGTATTCAACTCCTTCAGCTGCTATTCAGGTGCGAATTTAGGTAAGAATTTTGCTAAAAGTGGATGTGATAATGAACCAGACCAGTCCACAATTTAAGTTGCTGTCTCTCAGTGTCTGACTTGAAAGACAAGTTCTCCTTTACAGTAACGTTAATGTTCACAGTCTCACTCTGAACAGCCTGTTTAGTGTAATAAAACTTCTGTCACCTGTACTGTTAAACAGATTTATGGCACCTAAAAGATGGTATGACAACCATTTTAACATTACTGTATGTTATCTCTGTCAGCATACTATTATCTGCATGTGTTTGTTATTCCTCTTTGCTTAAATTTACCTCTGAAAAAAGATTTACAGGACAACTACAAGTGTAAAACATTTTCTATTCTCAAACAGACATTGGCAGCATGTCTTTTACTTCCTTTACTTGCATGTGCTAAATATACTTTCTTTTTCAGTCCATAAAATAAATTCAGAGAGGTGATGAATGCTATTCTTTTAGACTCTGATTCAGTGTTTCCATGACTTGTTTCTCAGTAGAGCTGTAATGTTTATTGAATTCACTCTTGTTGATCACTATATCTCTGTGTTTTGGCAAGTCTAGGCTTCAAGAGAGACAGTAATTTACATGACGTTATGTCCAGGGACTCCAGAGATTAGCTCTGTTGTGCTGGTTTACACCCACGCAGAATGAGACACTACTTTTCTCTTGTAAAATGACAAAACACAAAAACTTTTTGGCTCTTCCTCTGTCTTTATTGTATGATTTCCTTCTAAAATATGGCATGATCATCAGTGTGGGTGTCGGGGACAAGAGGAAACCAAATATTTGGAGGGGAGGGGGGGGTTGTGTCCGGGGGCTTAAGTCCCACTGAGATGGGCCATATGCTGTACCTTCATTTGAACTGGTCTGTTCCTGTTTGCTCCAAACTGCCCTTTATTCTGTCTCTTGAATTGTATAAAGGTAAAAAAATGAAAAAAATAAAAATTGTTATTAATTATTATTGTGCTTTTGCAGAAATGTGTTTTTGCAAAAAGGATCTTTACAGGTGGTTCTATTGGTTTGATCATTGTGTTCACTAGCATCTGAAGAGTTAAGACAGTAAACTGTATATTTTAAGTGAAGTCTAGACAGTACTAAATATTTAACAAACATATACAGTACATCCATCGTCATTAACAAACCAGCTTGAAAAACAAATAGCTCCTCAGGTTCATTTAAAATTTAATCTAATTCATAAGATAACTTTGCAGTGTATATTTTCTTAATGTATACCCATTTAACAACAAGAAGAGCCAGTAGTAGTTTATTGTACATGCTTACTGATATATACCAAATATATCCATTGAGTTTAGACTAAGTGGTATTAACTTGAGCTGTTCAGATTACTAATAAGAAGTCCACACAGATCCTATGTATCAGTGTGAAGACTCAGGGTTTCTTCTAAATCTAAATCTAAAATCCAATGCGATTAAAAAAGTGTCTGAAGTGTGCATGTGCTTTTGTGCTTACATGAAGTGTGGGTCGGAGGGCTGTTTCTAAGCCAGTGGTAGATAATGCTATTATGTTGCTGTTTTAAAAGCATTGGAGAAGACCAAGCATAAGGATTTTTTTGTGGAAAAACTGACCTGAGTCTTATTTAAAGACATTGGTGCACAGGCTGTTATGTAGGCAAGAGACAATAGTTCACTTCCAAATAGAGTCGGTTAACCCTATGTTAGTCACCTGGGGTGTTTCGACACCCCAACTTTTTTAAATTTCTCATAATTTCCAAATTAATAATTTTTTCTTTCCGTCTTTCCAGGTATTTTCTTGATTTATTAGG
>JAPQRQ010000003.1:16421923-16436470 GCA_037367365.1 Apogon talboti
AGGTCTCCCTTGCAAAAGAGATTTCTAATCTCAATGGGACTTCCTGGTTAAATAAAGGAAAATAATAATAATAAATGTGATATGTCAGAACTGAACCAAACCCAAACATCCACTTATTTCACCTAATAATGCTTATCAAGTGAAAACAGCCAAGGATGTAAGCCTTCCTATTTTGTGCAAACTCAGTTTTCCAGCTGGGTTCACTCTGCTGATTATTACAATGATGTGTCTTTGCAGAAGTTAAAATTTGTGTATATTTTCTTCAACTTGCATATGTGTTCACCAGCCTGTTTGTTAAGAACACATTTGCTTAGTTTGATTTCTGTCAAAATGACCAGTTAAGAACCACTGGTCTTGACAGGAGCTCATCACTTCTGTCTGTCTGAACTTAAAATAGTCATTTTATTTTTCATGGAACCTTTCTATTTATCATGGAAATTACAAAAAACAGAAACTCATTTTCTTGAATACATCCCATTTTTTTCTTCTGGTTAGTAAGTTTCTATAGGTGAACAGGTCTTCACTGACATACAGTACCACATTGCACAATACGATACCAAATCACTACCACCTTACCTTGACCTTATATAAACAGACCTGGTAGCTATTATAGTCTTCATGAATTAAGCATTTCTATAGAACAGATTTCAGGTCTAGATGCTCTCAGACAAGGATTAATGTGCACAAAGTCAGAATCTTAACAGATAAAGGTATGTCTATTTAGCGGTAACTGTACTATGATTCTGGGGATGGATTTACGTTGCCATTGCCAGTGATGAACCTTCATGACCAAGAGTCCACTTGTGACTGCCAGCAATATTTAAAACAGATTCCTCTACTATAAAGAAAAACACTCTTAGATGTGCTGAATTCCTGAGATCTCTGTGTGTGCGAGGTTTGTGTGTGCTTAGGTCTGTTAGTGTGTGTGTGTGTGTGTGTGTGTGTGTGTGTGTGTGTGTGTGCGTGTGGCAGCCTGGTAGCCAGATTGGGCCTAGAGTTATGCGATGGAGAGGAGAGATTACAACAAGTCACAAAGCCCTATTCAGCCTTGAGAGGACTCTTAGGGAAACTCTCTCTCTCTCTCAATTTTTTAATTAGATCGACCTCCGCACACACACACATACACAAACACATCTCACTTATCCACTGTGTCTCTCAGGTTGCTGCAATTTTGTTGCCTATTCATTACTGTATATTACAGTTTTTGATTTGCTTCTCAGATTGCTTAATACCCTCTATTCAACACCACCACTGTGGGTGTGCTGCTCTTCCATGCTTATTATTGTGCAATCAGTGTACCGTATATTTAAAGTTGTGTGTGGACATCTGCAGTGTTCTGTGTGACATCGTGCTAGCCTGTATCAGAGGGTATCTCTGTGTTTGTGTGTCAGTGGCATATTGCGAGGCTTATAGCGGCGCCAACCCAGCGCCGGCGCTCATTACATCACCTCCACACACACACACACACAAGGGCATACAGAGCCCTGCAACTACCTGCTTTGTCCAGCGCAGCCCATCTTCAGCTGCAGGCTGTTTGAATGGTGAGGTCATTTTGCGCAATCCCTGGGATTCCACGAGTGTGTCCATGTGTGTAGTCATTGTTTTTTTTTACATGTGTGAAGCAGGGTGTGTGTGTGTGAGAATACTTTAATGTAGGCCTGGTAAATCTGTTTGTAATGGATCCCATTCTTTACTTCATTTGCTTTTGTGTGTGTGTGTGGCTGCCACATCACACAAAACACAGCAAGGGTGTGTAGATTCACAAACTATATTGCAGATTACAGACCTGGCAGAGTAATTGAAGAGCAAACATCTCATTACATCAAGAACACTGCATACAGCCTCTGCTCTATTACAGGCCACAACTCAGGCCTACTTTAATACAGTTTGACAGGATGAGGAGAGAGAGCGCAGGGCAAATAAAAGCGGGCGGCACAGAGGGAGGAGTGTGAAAGTTTAATGCATCCACACAATGTCCCGCGCACACATCATTCACCACTCACACACACTTTGATGAGGGAGGTAATTTTACCTGGGTAAGCAGATACCTTTTACCCTCATCCATCACCGTAGACCTAAAGCAACTCTGGTGAAACGTCTCCCAGGCAACTGTGCTGCGAGCTACACGATGCTGTCGCAGCAATACCATGAGGTAACAATAAGGTCTGACTGTGATGCTGAAGTAAAACATTATTCGTCCTTCAAGTCACATTTAATCTAAGGATGAGCTGCAATGCAGAGATGTCTTGCAGCAAAGTAAAAGAATAAAGGAGAGATGACTTTGAATTCAGTTTCTTTTTATAAATATCAGTAAATACATCACAAGGCCCGTGTGAGAGTTTATAAAACACTTATCGACATTCTTATAGACCATATAAGTGTAGACAACATAATCACATTTATTGTAACATTATAAGGAATTTCTTTCATTTTTTTCACAGTTTATTGATTGCTTCAGAACAGCAATAAAGGCATTCTGACTTTCTTATAGCTGCATCACAACTAAAGCTGTGTATTTATATGTTATTTTTATCCTCATTTTAACTTTGACAACATGTAGTGGGTGTTCCAGATGTGGTAGCCACAAATAAATAAATAAATAAATAAATTGACAACAGTGTTACTAGTTCAGTCTCCACAGTTCAGTTAATTTATCACTTTATCCTGAAGATAGAAAAGAGCCAAATGTAGTTAATTTAATCAAGCATTTATTAACATAAACAAGATGTTGTTCTTGCTTTAGATCCTTCAGTTACTCAACTGTTACTAAGTGCATAATAGTAAATGCATAATAAAACATGTTAATAAAGCAGAAAAGAGCTTAATAAAGGTTTAACAATCACAACGTGGCAACAATTAATATGTAACACTACCATAAACAATTACAAACCAATAAAACTTGTATTAACATTCTCAAGCAGAAAATAAACTGTTAACAATTACTTGTAAATGTGTAAAATCTAACAGCAAATACGCTTATGATAATAATACAAATACTTATATATTCTTATAGCATCTTATAAGGACAAAATGCTAAAATTATTACATTGAATTATTACAAATATCATAATGTACAGCATTACTGGAGGTTATGATCAGTATTAGAGTCACCCTTCCTTACAGCTGATTTTGTGGTCATCAGGGTTTATTTTCCCCTATAATGATGAAGGCAGGTATATGTGTGCACAGATAAATATAGCACAGACCATTTCAAATCACTAAAGTGCACAGTTTTATATAGTTATTGTGTATCTGTCATAGACAATGGTGAAATTATAGTTTTCCTTTAAACATTTCGATAACAACCCAGAGGTATTGTTTATGGAATGAAAGATAGTGGGTTGTTTTATAGGACTTAGGGTGTGTTTGATGTGGCGAGGCGGCAGCTGGAAAACATCAGCGTGGGGACTGAGGCAGTGGGAGCGAGTATACACAGGGATATACAACTGATGTACCCTTAAGACTGTGTGTGTGTGGCTCCTGTTACCTAACTTGCAGTAATGGATACACCTGTTGAACACTGTTTACCTGATCCAGCTGTGTGTTCGCTCTATGAAGAATAGACCAGACAAATGACACATTATCTCAGGAATTCATTCACCCTTGAGGACTGTGATATTTGGAAGTATGACTTGAACTGTGTAAAACATTGTGGAACACTAACCAAAGATATTTTATCTTGCGTTTGTTTCAGCTTTGTGCTGCAATGCCAAAATGTGATTATAATAGGAGATGCATAGTAACTGTTGTTTTGCATGTTAACAGTACAGACAGATGATTTACATTCAATTAAAGGTACAGGTATATGTTATATAGTGCATATCTCCACCAAGGAGCCACAGTCCTGTTATTCAATCAAATGCACCATTTTATCATTTTAGAAAAGCCATAGAACATTTCAGGTGCTGCCAGTTTTTATGAATCTGCTCCAAAATTGAATGTATTTGCGCTGACCCTATTGTTTGCAGTTTTATTGAAATCACTACAGCAGTTTTTGTATAATCCTGCAAACAGAACAACAGAATAAAAAACATATGTCATTGGAAATGTGAAAGTATCTTAACGTGCAGTACCACTGATGGCCACTAGATGATGATTCCCAAAAAATCCCACCCCTCAAAAATACATGAGTTTCTCTCTAGAAATAAAAAAAGTTGCCAAAACTTTATTACAAGGAAATGCGTGTCACAACTCAGTTACATTATATAGTGTTTGTATTATAACTCAAAAAATTATTATCTAAAAATAGCAAGGGAGAAGGTTGAAAAATAAAAGGTAGTTCTCAAATGCATGTTGGGTAAATTATATATATTTTTTTTATATTCAAGGTTACAGGGATGTTTTGTTTGCAGAAAAGCATGATGCAGTACTGTTAACATCACAAATTGGAGTGAATAAAAACAATGTTTTGTATTAAATAGAGCCACTCTTACTGATTTTACAGGGGAAATTAGAAATAAAGGCCTGGCTCTAATACAAACCTGCAAATAAAGGCCTGGTACCTTCTACATTTTAAAGGCCTGAACACTGTATAAGGAAATACAGTAGATTATCAGCTAACCTGCAAATTGCTGCATTCATGTGTTACACTATTTTATAGTTAAAATCCATTTAACATTGCATTATATTATCAGTCAGCTCGCCTGCTGATTAGGCTAGCTAGCATGCTAATTAGCAAACATATATGTTACATAAAGTTGGCAGTACGACATCCGAATATATTATAACATTTATCAGCGAGGTGAAATTTTTGTTAGAAGTGTGGACAGTGTTTTCAATATGTTAGCGCTAGTCAGTTTTCTTTGTACAGTCTTTTTCTGGTTTTATACAGTTTATTCAACAGAGATTGGACTGGTGATTGTTGCCATGTCATGAATAACATTACACTTTTAACACCTGTGGAAGCTTTAGGCACTTAACTATTAGAGATTGAGCAAAGTGAATAAAAGAATTGCAAATATTTTAATCACAGGCTGCTTTTGTGATGGCAGTGTCTTGCCACCAGATGGGAGTACTTGGCTGATGTTTACATAGTCACTGGCTGTGGAAATGTAACGATGAAGACTTGGAGTATGGAGAAAAGATGACTTCAAGGTTATATAGGTCAGTCTTTATTAAAGCCTTTAGCTTAGCAACCTTTAGAAAGAGACACTCATCCAGATCGCTCAGCGACTTTGAGCACTGATAAATAAAAAAAAAAAAAAAACACTTACAAAAGTAAATTCCTTAATCCTGTCTTAAAGCCGTGGTGATGGTCACCGTGACAACCACTTTCCCTGACGACTATCCCCTGACGATGGAATTCCTCTTCACAGATGTCATTCAATGTATGTAAGCGTACGTGCACATGCACGTGCACATGCGCACACATGTACACATGCAGGTTGACATGCTTGTGCTTTCCTTTGACTTCCCTGCAGCTGTCAAAACCAAAATTCTCTGCTGACACTGACACAGACTTTGATCACTATGATATTTAAATGTATCTAGGGCAGTTTTTTTTTTTTTTTGCGCTTGTGCTTTGCAGCTCATAGGTGATGCCAGAGTATAGAGCTCCTGACACACACTAACACACAAAGATGCACACACACTAACACAATCTAAGCCATAGTTCCATGACTGATGAGATAGTGAGATGTGAGTACTCCACCGGCACAAATGCACTGGGTGTGGTTCTGTTGGGGCTGCATTAACAGGCAGCAGCTCTCTCTGAGCCATATATAACAGATCATTTTACACTGCAACGAGACACTGTAGGAATATGATGTCTTGTTTTACAGTAGTTTTTAGGCATAGCAATACACTGGCATACTCTTATGTGGAAAATCTTAGCAGCTCCTCCATGCCTTTACCATCCAAATCGATTCCTCTTGTAGAAAAACGAGGGATTGTAAATTCTTTACCCAGCCCCCCCTCCCCCCTCCACTCAGTAAATCTGCTTTTTATTGGAGGCTTTTTATCTTCCTCTCTACACATGAGAAGGGTAAGAGATGAAGGGCTGGGAGGAAACATGATCAGGGTGACCACGATAAGAAGTGTGTGGTTTCATTTTCATGTTCTTCCTCCTCATCGCTTCGTCCATTTTGTTCCTGGGAGGAATCTCAGTTTCACATGAGATGAGCAGCTTGTACAAGCGGATGGTGCTGATGCCGTTTCATCATCTTCCAAGTGTCTCCCACTGACCTTGTTTTGGACGAACACCATCGATCTGCAGATAGTTGGAACACTGTCGTTTATTAGGTGATGACACATGTCTTGACATCATCAGTGTGGGACGGGCTCTGATTGGTCCCGATGACAAGTTGTCATATTATTTAAAATATAGCAAATGAAAAGGGATGCTAAGAGACATAACACGAGGAATGAGGTAGATGATGAGTTGCTATAAACACTGGGAGATATTTTTTTTTTAGGCATGCTCCCTTGGGTTTGCCAAATACTATCTCACATTACTGAGCTACAGTTAAGTCAATGAATTATGCTTCTCTGGAATCCCCCTGCCTTTCTTTTTTTGTAACTCACCCATCTGGATCAGCATCTGCACTTCTTCTAAGCATAGCAGGAATGTTCTCATCACAGAAAACAAGCTTTGATCTGTCTATCTGGTTGACTGCTATAATATATCCAACTCTTTCTAGCTTTTATCTGTTTTGGCAAGTTTCTATATACGCAAATGTAACACATTGTACATATACTGGCATTATACACTATATAGTGCCACGCACATATTAGAGCTTGTTAGCCTTCATATTAGTGGCATATTGGCTTTTTATTTGCCATTTTGCATGACAACATTCTAGGCCATTAACTTCCAGTTTATCCTCCATAACTTTCTAATTACTGTTTATTGATAGGAAAATGTGCTTGTATTACTACCTGAATATATTACATACAGTACATTGTATGAAATATCATGTAGGTACAAAGTCTGTATGGTAAACACTATAATACCATATAAAAACCACCATGTAGATATAATATATACATATTGTACAATGCATATTTTATGTGCTGCGTATAATGAGTCTGTGCCTTACTATATCCAGAGAATGCATGTTTGTGTTTGTAAATATTATATGGCCATATAGGTGACATCAAGGGCAATATAACTCTTGATATAAGTGCATATATGTTAGGTATTATATTTGTACATGGGATACGTGAGGAATTTCAAAAGGCATCAGTCAGACTACCTGCACCTGTGAATTATTTAGCGCTCCTCTTTCTATTCCATCAGTTATAGCCTTTATCTCAGCATTTATTTCCTCCATTTGATACTTGTTTCCACTCAAAACACAGCTGATATTCTGCTCTCTTCACATCAACAGCTGTCTGTGAATATGTGTGCGGCTGTGATGGCAGGATCTGTGTTTTCTCCATCAACGCAGTGTGTTGACAGGATCTGTCAGCTGTGCTTAAAATGGCTCGCAATAAAGATAACTGATCACATTCGCTACAAGGTGGGATTAGAAGAGGTTCACAATTTAAGTGCCTTGACACTGTCAATGTTGAATTGAGTGGAAGGGAATTGAACTAAACTAAAATTAAATTCATTGAAATGCATGAAATTGAATTGAATTGAATTGAATTGAATTGAGCTGGATAATGAACGATTCAATGTAATTTTTCCTGAAATTAAATCAAAACAAATGCAATAAAGAGCCAAACTAAATTGAATTGTATTGAAGTGAACTAAATTGAATCCCATTTAACTAAACTAATTGTCAGCTATATTTAATCAACTGAACTGAATTTAACTGAAGTGAAATGAATCAAATTTAACTGACCTGAAAATAACTGAAATGAACAGAAATTGAACTGAAGTGAACTGAACTGAATAATTGACAGATTGAATGTAATTTACCTGAACTGAAATGAAACAGAAATTGATTGCATTGCACTAAAGTAAATTGCACTGAACAGAATGTAATCGAACTGATTTGAATTTGAACTAACCTGAATTGAATTGAGTTGAGTTCAGCTGAATTTAATTGAACTGAACTGAATTGAATTGAACTGAACTGAACTGAACTGAATTGAATTGAATTGAATTGAATTGAATGGAATTGAATTGAATTGAATTAAAAGATGTATGGAAATGATGGGATGATTTTTCTCAGCAGTCCATGACAATGCTCTGCTGTGTGAATACTCAGAGGCAGAGAGTGGGAGGGGCACTTGCACATAGAGTCACACAGATACATACACACACACTTGGTAGTGAGCCTGTCAGTGTTGGATGCTGCCGTCGCTTCAGCAGCTGGATGTACGCGGCTGGAAGTGTTTGAGCTCGGAGAATAGCACTGATTGGAGCGTGTGCATGTGTATTTTTGGATCTATTAGCATGAAGTGGTCCAAGCTGGAGCATGGTTGTTAGGAATGGTGTCAGTGGGTCTTTAGTGCACATACTCTATGCCGTGTGTGTGTCAGCAGGACTGAATCAGTGGGAATGATTTGACCGCAGGGACTCAGGGGTACATTACTGA
Source organism: Apogon talboti (assembly GCA_037367365.1). Taxonomy (NCBI): domain Eukaryota; kingdom Metazoa; phylum Chordata; class Actinopteri; order Kurtiformes; family Apogonidae; genus Apogon; species Apogon talboti. Next base: position 16,430,410 of record JAPQRQ010000003.1, read on the forward strand.
CTTTGTGTCAGGATAGTGAGAGAAGGTTTCAGAGAAGGAATAATGGTACATGAGATGGCAGACCCCATTTAGGGGCTTCAGGACTGCCCCAGAATGGGGAACAGCATCCAGAAGAAAAAGAAGATCCAGAAAGAAAAGAACTTCTCACCAGCTCATTCACCCAGTTCCAGCAGGGAGAATCAGAAGGGATTCTGGCTGTTTGGACACACCGACAAGCTAAAAACAGGTAAAATGGAGCAGATATACGTGTTGTTATGAAGTGTTTTTGGTGTTAAGAGTAAGAGAGGGGGAGTGTTTGGAAGTCATGTGGTCAGCTGTGTACTGTGTTTGTGTGTAAATGAATTCCTACAGTGTAAGTGCAGAGTGACAATATTCCCATGCTGACTTTACCTTAGTCAGCGTCATGGTTTCCTGCTTATTGCACTGCTGTGCAGAAGGGGGTTGTGGGTGAAAGTGTGGATTCAAGGGTGTCTTTTTTTCTGTTTTGACAGTTTTTTTTTTTCCTGATGTAAGACGAGTAAATAATGGAAGGTTTTTCATTTAAGACAGAGATTGAAACCACATTGCCAGTTCCACTGTTTGTTGTTTGTGCTCTGAAGTGGGTAGGGCTATTCTTTAAGGCTCTAAGTTGTTTTTTTTTTTTTTTTCAGACCTTCTGTACCTGCAGGGAAAATCGGAGGTTAGCCTGTACCGTGTTGATCATTGTCTGTGTTAACACTTGTCGGAATAACAAAAAACACCAGACAAACAGGTTTAACACAAAGTCACACGGACAGATAATGCTCTGAGAATCCACTGAGATTTGTCTTTGTCAGGTGTTTCATACTTTCTGTTTTGTCCATTTTGTTCTTCATCTTAATACTTAGTCTCAGGGTTTTGCCTTTATGAAAACAAACAAATGAACTTTTTAAGTGTTAAAAAAGGAGAAAAATGTGATTTAAGTGCATTTTCATGAACAATTTTAGTGTGTAGACTCATCAGAAGGCGGTGAGTTGAACTTAGATAGTGGTTTATCTATTGCTGATTTCCATCTAAAATGGCTGTGATTTTGTATACTGTTGCTGCTGTAGATGATCAAAACAGAAGGATTATTAAAAACTCAGCAGTGGCCAAAACACTGACCACGGATGTAGGCAACCGCATCAGTCATTGGCTTAGAAATGACCTCAGCTGACACTGAATAAAGACCAACACAAACCAAACAGACACAACCATGTCTAAATCTTACATAATGAACCTTTAAACACATTAACTACATTTTTGCCCTAATTTTGCCATTCCCATAAACTATTTCTATGCCATCCTTTAATATATGCATGACAATATGTTAATGCAACACACCTTTTGTAAAATGTGTAAATGCCTGCATGACAGAAACAGAAATCTGTATGTGCAAATCATCCAAACATACACCATTTGATTGATGTTGTGTTAGGTCCCGGTCATTATGATGTGAGCTCTGGACGGTGGATCATTTTGCTGCTTAAAAACTAGATATATATTTCTGTTGGAGTTTTTGGAGACCAGAACAGAGCTGAAGTCAGCAATGCCTGAAGACATGTAATAAATATGAACCACATTCATGCTTCTCTTTAATGTTTGGTTTGACTCGTTCTCTGATACCTTGGAAGATACTAAATGGGCTCCCAGCATATGCCTGGAAGGATCTATTTTCATTCAGTTTCATTTTTACTCTAGTTTCATTTTTACTCCATCTAGTTTACGAGTTTAGGAAAAGGATAATGTGCTCAATCTTAATCCCCTTTACTGTTGATATATATTTCTGATGCTGACAGTTTTAATGATAAACACTGGTGTAAAGATATAGATGAACAAATCAGTGATGCGCATTTAATCTTTCATTAGAAGTTATGCAACAATTGCATTGTACAGTAATAACAGACCAAATACGTGACCAGATTAGTTATTAAAAGTGATTTTTTTCCTAAGTGTGTGTTTCTTTTTAGAATTTATACGTCATTACAACCTGTTTTTCTCCTTTCAATCTATTTTAATCTATTTTTAAATCGTTTGAATTGTTTCTATTCAGCCTTTCAAGCTCCTCATGTTTTGCCAACATTGCTGAGATCTAAACATGTGATTGTATGTCTCCGTCTGTGGACCTAGACCTACTGGTTTCCGTGGAGACAGCTGACCCTACTGAACTCTGATTGTTAATGGTATGGTGGTATGCGTCAGCTGTGTGACTAAAACTGACTGCAGAGTTAAGAAACCTGCTATGAAAACACAGCGATGGTGTCTATGTATAAAAATAAGACGTTGACCGTGTTAATGTGTGTGTACGGCCACATGCCAAATTTATTTTCTCCAAGGGTGGTCAATGGCCGTGCGTGTGCATGTATATGTGCATGTGGCGGTCATCCTCTGTTCTCCTGTGGTCACTGCCTCATTCACGGGGAGTTTATTCAGAAACTTGGGGTGTGAATACATTCCGACATTCCAGACGATTTCCTTACGCATGGGCACCCATCCAGCACACAAACACACAACTTCTTTTGACATTTCTAAATTAGACTCAATTATTGCTTATGGAGAAGCTTTATATCTGGGTCTTGCTCCACTGTTGTCCAAAAAACCCCCGACTGAACCCGATTAAGGAGAAGAATGCATTGTACTATACATCTTTGCAACAAAAGGGAGATAACAGCTGGAAATGGAAGTCAGTGCAGATGCATGTTAAAGTCTAGTACCACAGATGACCGCTTCAGTCGGCTCTGGTCATTGTTTGTATCAATATTAAGATAATTGTAAAGCTGCAAGAGCTGCATTTAGGGGGGGGAAAAACACCAGAATTTGAAGATACACACCTTCCCTCTATAGCTCTCTCCTCCTAGTCCAAATCAAAAGACTAAAGGTAATAACTATAGATTAGACCCTGTTATGGATTTTTTTTTACCTTTAGTTTTCCAGGTAAATCAATTGAGAACAACTTCTCATTTACAATGATGACCTGGAAAGATGCCCCAGCAGCCGAAAAAAACAAAAAAACGAAGATGAGTGATAATTATGTAATTTTTCCCAATTATGCAAATTATGTGTTTGGTTAAAACTTATTTTTTAGCAGCAGAAAGGTATGGTTAAGAAGTCCCTAATAAGACTGTCAGAAGATTAAAGACTACTCAGTGTGTTTGCTCAATTTAACTGCATTAGCTAATGTTTGCTATGTTGTTATATGATCTGGCAGATTACATGCTAATTAGTCTAGTTAACCTGCTAATTAGCGTAGTGTCATTAACATGACAGTGACATAACTTGCGGCAAACACAACTCTATTTGTGTAGCTGAATTTACTTAGAATTAACATTTCCTATGTGGCATTATGCTCAGTGTTCGCGTTCTTTCCCAGCTCTACCCTCTGGTCACCAGAAAATAAGACGGTGATGACTAAAATGCCAAGATTGCGGATTCGAAAGAGTCATCCAAAATACCAGTAGTGTTCAATGTTTATGCAACGTTTTCTCCAACTAGAACTACATAGACTGTTTATGTCCCAGTTAAAGCCAGTTAATGGATCAGATCCACAGGAAAGGCAGTGACCACGTTCATAGTCTATTAGCGCTGCCTCTCACTGTAGCTGTGTAATGAAACAGGAAGGCAATGAACTCAGTAACAACTTCATCACTGGTCATTTATCAAACCAGTCATCACCTCCACCTGCTGACATTTTATTGCTTTCCTTTTTTTTTTTTTGGATGTTTTAGACCAGTTAAAGCATGCATGTTTTTTTTTTCTCCATTAATTTGTTGCTTTCACCAACACCATCCCTCTTTATCTATGATTTGTAGCCTACGGTCGCTCATATAAATGACAGGAAAGATGCTACACAGGATGAGATTAGCATTCTACTGCATCCACAGGTGGTCACAGTGTTGACACAGACACACTGTTTCTTTGCAGTATCATCCTTTGATGCATAAGTCCCTCTGAGGGTTCCTGCATCATGTGACGAAGCCGATAGACCTGCAGATGTTTCATATTACGTCCTCATAACTGTCCAGTCCTCACGGATAACCTCAGCTGGCTTTCATCACCGGACAGAGACGCACTGTCTCCGAGACGAGACGTCAAATAATCCATGTGACAAAATAAGATGAAATATCAGCACATAGTCCTGAATACACACTCCTCCGTTTGTGTTTCAGTTCATCATACTGGTGCACTGAGCTTACTTTCCTTTCACACTGTTATCTTTGTGACCTTGGATCTTTGGCGAGTTATTAATCTCGCGGCATACCAAAAGGGATGTGGGCACATTTCAACTAAAGGCTTACCTTCAGCTGTGAATTGTTTAGACAGGATTTACAGAGGTGAGCAAAGGTGAACAGTGACAACAGAGTGAAGTCAGAATTTTAGAAGAGAGGAGAACATGTTGTTAATGGATGCGTGTAATTCGCTAACAAGACTGCCTGCAGATTTTCCTGCCGTTTTCATTACGGCTGTCTCGTGTCGAGGGTGATGTTCTATTTTCCTATTATCCTGCTGCTCGCCTAAGCTGTTTGATTTTCTGTAAGCAGGGTTTAGACACTCTCTTCTTGGTCCTGCTTTGAAGATCCCATTTACTGCGCCACTGTCAAAGTCATGTACTCCCTGCAGAGAGCTAAGTTGGATAAGGAGAACATGATGACTTTCCATTTGTGCCGTCTACCCCTCCTTCATCTTGTCTTCCAGCCCTGATCTTTTCATGTTCTGTTGTTGTTTCCGTCTGTGTATATCTAGAGCATACGAATATATCATTTCCCTCTTCTACTCTTTGACTACATCCAAAATCTTCAGAGCTGCCACAAGAGACATCACAGTGGGAGTGGTCCTCTCCCACTTTCCTCTCATTCCCTCTCTACAACTTTGTTTTGTCAGAGCGATACATGAATAATCGATAGATGCCTGTGGTCTGTTTAAAGGCAGTGAAAAGCCCTGTCATTCATCACCCCTCAGCTCCTCTACCACCTCGTTAACTTTCACATGTAACTTCATGTTCGGACCTGTTCCACCGAGGCGTCACACTCATGTACAGATGAAAGCAGATCATTACCATCTTCCTCAGCCCTGTTCTCCCATTCCCTTTAGCACTAAGGAAACAAACCTCTGTTTCATTTCAATAAATTCATTGCATCCGCATATTTTAGCCCTACGTGTAGAATAGGAAAGTCTGTTTTCAATCCACTTAACACTCAAGTCAAGTCAGTAATTTGCTCTAAATGATCCACAACTCATTAATGAATTTCATGCATGTTTAAAGAATGTGTGTATATTGCGTGTTGATATTTAATGACTTGACCAAAATTTACCTTAAGCTCTCACTGGGAAACTAATCCTGTTGTTTCATCCATGGACAAAGCAGCTGGAAACTCTGCACATTAAAAAAATGATATAATGACTTTAATGCACCACATCCTAAGGCCACAATTTATTTTCTGTATTAATTTTACATAAATGTTCTTTAATTGAAGTAGAATTAATCTATATTATTATTGTAAATTAAACAAATTGCAGTTTCAATTGGTTTTATGTGTTTTTCAGTCAGCCTTACGGTGGCCCTGAAGTGCAAAACACAAACGCAAAAAACAAAACACAAATGCAAAAGATGAAACACAAATGCAAAAGATGAAACGCAAATGCAAACAACAAAACACAACTGCAAAAGAGGAAACGCGAACGCAAAAGAGAAAACACTAACGCAACAGACAAAACATAAACGCAAAAGAGGAAACACAAATGCAAAAGACAAAACACAAATGCAAAAGATGAAACGCAAATGCAAACAACAAAACACAACTGCAAAAGAGGAAACGCGAACGCAAAAGAGAAAACACTAACGCAACAGACAAAACATAAACGCAAAAGAGGAAACACGAATGCAAAAGAGGAAACACAACAACATTAAGTCTGGCGGAAAAGGTAGGTACTTTCGGGTGGCATGACCTTATTTGTTTGATAATTCCGACTAAGTCTGAATCACCGATCGGGCTCATGTTTTCAAACAAATGCGTTAAGGTGAGGTAGGTTTTACTTCCAAATAAAGAGACGGGCAGTGACGTCGTCC
>JAPQRQ010000003.1:16463037-16493611 GCA_037367365.1 Apogon talboti
TTCTTTAAAACAGACTTTATATTGTTAGACAGGGGATTGATAGACACTCCGCTCCTTAGGAAAGCTATCTGGACCCAAAATGCATTACTCCAAGCTATTTGCAAAGGTAGCAAAAACAACATGAATGGAGGATGCACTGTGTTCCAGGCTATGACAGATTTCTGTGGGAGAAACATTGTTGTGCATTTGAAGCAACCAAATGTAACATTTCCACATTAAAATATCTAAAAACTTTGAGGCTTACATTATATATTTTGACATATTTCCTTACATTATATCAAATGTTTCGAGCAATGTCCAAATTCAGAGACATCTGCTATTTTGTTCAATATAACCATCAAATTTATTTGGTCACCTGTCAAAGGCATCAAAAACAACTTCACTGTCAACATTTAACATTATGTGAGGCTGCTTCATTAAAATGATATGATATGGGCATGACAATGTGAATATGCATTACTTTAAACACATTGCTTTGTCTTCATTACGTGGCATCTGCCGAGGTCACATCAGGTAGATCTTCTCCCATCATCATCCCAACATCTACGACATTATGATTGTTTGGATTTAGAGACCTCAAATAGCAGCAATCAGATACTAGGGGTTTAACATGGACTTAACTAGATACTGTTACTCCTATAATGAAATTTGCTACAGTTTGCACACTGCTGCATCCCAGAATGCAAAGCACACCTTTGGTCAGGTCAGGTCCTGCCACAAACAAGCCTCCCCAGAGTTCATTTAGGACTGCACTAAGACCACCTGTTCTAGAGGGTCTTGTGTGGTTTTGGTCTACACTGAACTGTGATTACTGCGTTTGCACCTGTTTGAAAGAATCCAGCCTGGGGGAAAAATGAACCAGAGCCCAATTTAGTCAAACTAAAAGTCCAGCTGTGAAAACCCCAGAGTTCCAGAACTGGTTTCCAGATGCATTTAGTTGATGTACAATATGTGAATGCAAATTAGACCATTCTGACCTGTCACATGTAGCTATAAACGTTAATGTTTCTGGTCTTTTCTAGGGTCCAGTGATGTCTATTTCTCCTCAGGCCACCTATATGTCCACAATCATCCCTAATGCGGTCCTGCCTGCCTCCATTGAAGTCATTGAGATCGACCATGGCAGCAACAGGACACGAGGCAGCAGTGTTGGCCATAGTGGGAGTGTTCGCACTGTAAGCAAAAGCAGCCTGGCGTCTGGGGATTCATCAGTCAGTCCTTTGTTGTCCAGAAGATCAGACGATGATGATTCTCAGACTGACATTTCCCACAACACCTCCATACTGATGCCCGCATCAGTTTCAGGGTCAAATCTTAGTGAGACACCGTCTTCAAAGACTATAATTTCAAACACCTCCCCCACCCTCTCTAAGGGGAGCTCATATAGTGATAAGTCACAGCGAGTGAGTCTCGGTGGGCAGGGGAGCCTTCCAGTGCAGTCTAGTGAGGACCAGGATCTTGTTAGCCTCCAGAGCTCCTTTAGCATACGTAGCAGCCCCACCACCAAGCATGAAAATGTCGGTGAAGTTCAAGAGTTCATATCACAGTCAGTTACTGCTGCCGAGGATACAAAGAACAAACGTAACTTTGCTCGTAGTCTTTCTATTATAAAGACCAAGCAACCTCCAGCACCTCCACGAAGAACAAACTCTCTGCATAATAATAAGATCAGAGGCAATACTGGTGCACTGGTGGACAGCAAAACTCTAAATGAAGCTGTGTCTGGAGAGGTGTGGACTGCAGCAGAGAATATTGTAGGAAACAATGAAATTAAGTCAATTACTGCCGAAGACAACAGGATCCTAACCCCTCTATCAAACACTAACTCTCCAGATGCTTCCTCCAATACTGACAGCATCACTCAAGTCCCCGCCAAGGAGGATGGAGGAACACAGCCCCAGTCAGAGTCCAGTGGCTCCTCCCCTCAGAAAACATCATCAGATGGGGGAAAGTTTGAACGGACAATGTCTCCTTCCAGTGGTTACTCCAGTCAGAGTGGCACGCCAACACTTTCCCCAAAAGGCATTTCACCAACATCCCCAGACAAACAGAAGAAGACGCCCGTCAAACCGGAGAGATCTGTGTCTCGGGCCTCATCCTCAGCAGCTTCTCCTTCTCCTTCATCTTCTCTTACCTCTCTATCATGTGGTACACCTGAACCAGTTAACCAAGATGTTTCCAGATGTACCCCTAGACTTACGATCCCAGCAAAAGAGCCTACACCCTGTAGCAATTCTGCAGTACTGAGAGTGGAAATCAGAGATCTGTTAAACATCCCACCCCCTCCCAAAGTCAAAGCACCATGTCCACCTCCTCCAGAGACATGGGTTCACAACAGACACACATTTGAGCTCCTCTGTGCACCCTATGTTAATGTCAACAACAAGGCATCAAGCCAAATGGAGGAAAGCACAATGAAACAAGCAGGAACCCAAACAGAATCTGGCAAGGAGTCACCAGTTGAAAAACATACAACTATAGACAAACCTATGGTAGAGTCATCAGAAAACAGAGAAAAATCCCTTGAGGAACAGCCTCAGACTTTACTAACCACAGTTCCTGTAGTTACTGATGGTTTCTCTACACAGAAAAATGAATGTCTGAGTACAAAACAGGAAGTATATTTAATCCAGGACAGTATAGAAGCAGATGCAGATGTTCAATGCCAAGAGATCCATTGCCCTCAATTGGTGGATACAGAGATTCTCCCAAAGAAAGACCCCCCTCAGGTCATGAAGAAGCCCATGACAGTAATAAACAGAGAAAAACCAGTATCAGAGGAGCAGTCAGTCAAGAAACAACAAATGGAAAAGAGTAGCAGTGCCTCAACAGGAGTTTATTTACCTGTTGAGAACTGCACAACCTTCTCACAGAATGAAGCTACAGACAGAGGTGAAACTGCATCCATTCATAAACTTTCCGTCAACGTCACTAAAGGTAACAAAGACTCACCTCCACCTACTCCTCCACCTTCCTACCACCCTACACCCCCTCTATCGAGAAAAACACCTCCCTCATCAGTATCTGTGCCTCCAGATGATTTACAAAGAGTACAGGAGGAAATCCAAGTCTCAGAATGTTGCTGGCCTCCTCCTCCACCTCCTTTGGAAGGGGACTCTGTCTTTGAGGGAGGGGATGAGATTGATTTCCCTCTTCCTCCTCCTCCCCTATTATCGTCAGACAGTGTGCCAGATGAAACTGACAAAGTTATCACGAAAATAGAGGTCCAAAACAGGCTACCAGCAAATGGTGGAGAGACAGTCGTCCACTCAAGTGATGTTGAGACACGTGGACCAGTAAATCCACCTGATGTCCTACTAACTGTGGCTAACAACAAACCAGAGGTCATCAAGGAAGTTTTACAAGCTAACACAGCTGTTGAGTTTTCTTGCAGACCAGTGTTGGACAGTTCATCTAACAATGACACACGTCCCCCACTTGAGACACCACCTTTACCACCATTTACAACACCAGAAATCCCAGCATCTGCTTTACTTTCTCCCAGCAGTTTGAAGCAAGACTCTGTGAAAACTGAAGGGCCAACACCCTCAGAACTTCCCATCAGTGCCCCACCTCCTATTACTGCTCCAGAAGCCCCCCCTCTGCCAGTGGAGAACTTAACATCTGCTGTTAATTTCAGAAGACAGCCCAGTGCAGCAAACAGAGACACCAGAAGCAAGGAGCTCCTTTCCCGCCATAAAAGCGCACCAATCCCCAAAGAGGATGCTAACATACCTCTTGTCACCCCTTCCCTGCTTCAGATGGTTCGCCTCAGATCAGTCAACATGGCTGAAGATGAGATGAAAATCTCTTCAGAGGACAAGTCAACAAATGAGGGTCTGGGGGTTCAGGAAAGCAGTCCAGTCTCAACACCAGGACCACAAAGCATTCCACAGAAACCAATCCGCAAGTCTCTGTCCCTGAAGTCTCCTCCACAGACACTAAAGACATCATCTGTGATGCTGAACACCCCTTCTATGCGCTTGCAGGAAGCCATACGTATGAAGACCGCAGCCATGTCCTCTAGGGACGGGCTTCCATCGAGGCTAAGTATGAGGACGTCCACGTACAGCTCTGTAAGTGAACCTGGGGCCCTGTCTTTGAAATCCCTAGAAGGATGTGACATGCAGAAGTCCCCAGCCTCTACCGCCAGCTTTATCTTCTCCCGGAGCACAAAAAAGGTCGTCATAGAGACTGCTACCGCCTCCTCTCCGGAGATTCAGACAAATCTGAGGCAAAGTTTGGCCACTGAACTTATGCAGTTCTCTGACCACTCAAAGGCTTTCTCCAATGGTGGGATCAGATCAGAAAAAGTTCCTCCACCGGTAGCTAAAAAACCAGCCCATGGCAATGTCAGTCCTTCACAGAATCTTCCTACTTGTACAGTAAAAATGGACCTCGGTGTTGCCGGAAATGGAACAATGGGAACAGGTCAACACACAGGCAAAATAACACTTCCAGAGACAAGTAAGAACCACAACATTTTTCACTTTTATTTACTGTTACTGTCTGTATGAAAAACAGTCATTAGTCATTATGCTTGCATGCAGTCATATTGTTTCATTCATTCATTCTCTGAACCACTTAATCCTTGGGAGGGCCATGTGGGGGTCTGGAACCTACCCCAGCTACCATAAGGAGAAGGCGGGGTACACCTTGGATGTGTTGCCAGTTCATCACAGGGCTGCCATATAGACATGAACAACGATCCATTATATGACAATATTCCAACTTTGATAATTATCAGTACTGTCTTCTGTGTGGTCAGTGTAAGTGTAAACAAGAAGACCAACGTCACTAGAATACTATAATAAAATACAATAAGATACAATGGTCAGACATAATAGTGCAAGCAGCTCTTTATACTTCCATATTTTGATGTGATAAACAACATGTTAAGGAATTGTTAAGGAGTATGCACATCCTCACATGAATAGGAATATTAAAGGACTACTCATTTTCATGTACCATGTAAAAACAGCTTAGTAGGAATATTGTCTTGTATTGGAATAAAAGCAAATACCAAATATTTTGTGCATGTAAACATAACTTAAGGGTACTGCTGATTTTGTAAAATCACTGAAGCTGACCCTTGTGTAAATACCACAATACCATAATCTCAAACACCTTAGCACTTAACAGTGCTTTGAGAAGCACATTTCCTTTGCTTTGTCTACCATCAGGAGAAACTCACAAACACACACACAAACCTTCTTCCACACAAACAATATGAGTTACGCTTGCATGAAGCTTTTTCCAGTCAAATGTATAAGCATGTGCTTCCCTAACCTAAAGCTCATGATCCTGACTCACTAACTGAATTAGATTAGGACAGACCACTCATAAGTATGTTCCTGTAACTGTATTATGGTGATGCCATTATGTCTAACCTTCTCTCATCTTCCCCCTCTAGCTACGAGAGTGACAGCAGACACAATTGAAACACTGTTCTGAGAGCGCTTGGTGGTTAACCGAAGACCAGACGAACATGCACCGAACAAGAACAAGCAAACAAAAGCGAGGACTGACCATTGTGAAACACATTAAGCTCAACTAACTGGTTGTTGTTGTGCGTCAAGTCTTCTCCAAAAGCCTTAGCCTGCAATGGCCTTCCTATGTATTTATGCAAAAAATGTGTTGCTCCCAATTTCTTATCACAGCTTTATTCTGGAGTATTTTTCTAAGCTATAATTTATCTCTTATTAAGGCCCCTCAGGATGAAGTGGCGTACTTTGGCCATTAGCTGAACTGTAAATATTTGGCTTGTGTAACATCGCCTCCCACTGGCAGAGTTAGGTAGTGGTCACTACACCAAACAGCAAAGGACTTCTCTTGATAAAGCATTTCTGTACAAAGGTTTATTGTCTGATAAGTCTTTTGTTGTTGTTGTTGTTGTTGTAATATAATGCAAATTCTTAACAAAATTGAAGAAGTTGCCAGAAAACAAAGCTGTCAACTGCATCCACCACAGGCGCTGTCATCACAGAACAAATCAAAGTTTGAGATTTCATTCAATTGAAACTGTTATGCATGTTTCCATTCAGTTTTTTAGTGCGTGTATAAAAAAAAAGGAATTATTTAACAATGAATGCTGCACACCCGAAAGAAGAAGACACCCAACGTTTAGCGAGTTTGAACAGAAGCACTTTTGTAAGGCGACAGCTGAACCAGACTTAAGAAAAAAAGCGTCTGATAACTGAAACTGTTAAAAGAAAAATCCATCATAATCATTGTGTGTTTCTACCTGATCTGCACAATCTCCTCTTGGGTAAAAACCAACACATCCTGAGAACAAGCATCCTATTTATTTATGTGTGGTTCTTTCCACTCTTAGCACTGTCGGTCACCTTTTCCTACCAAAATATTAAATCTTTAGGACATCTGAAAATCACTTTTAGGGCTAGAGATGTGATTGGCCCTGGGTGATTGATACACTGGAGTAGACGTAGTGTGAGATCAGATTTTTCTTTATTATTAAATGTGAACTGATACTTTCTCCACGTTGAAATTTTTTGGCGGAAAAAAATCCAGCTCTTGTCTATTTGCACAAATGCTTTCTCCCAGCGAAATCATTGGTGAGTGAATGACACAGGCTCTTTGTAATGGGTCAGAAATATACATTTTGATGATTATACAGAATTATGTACAGTTATTACTTCTATAAATAAAATTTAAGTGTATTAAAGGATGTGTGAGTTCGTTCTTTGACGCTACAACAGGCGTCTTATTATGCATTAGTTATCACAACACAAACCTCTCATTCAACACAAAATATTGAATTTCTGCACACCACAGAATTTATCCACTGTTTATTTCATATTAGAGATGGAGCATTGTTGGATTATGACAGTTACAGCACTATCCCTGACAAAACCGTCCCGGCATGATTTTTTTTTTTTTACATACAAATATTGTCTTCAATGAAGTACACAGTCTGTGTTGATTCATTTGGCCACTACCAACATTTATTTTGAAGGCAAAAAAAAAAAAAACTGACTACGGAAAATTTTTAAAAGTAATGTGACATGAATTCCCTTTAAGACACCTGAGCTATTCCTTATTTGCTAATCGAAGAAGTAAGTGACCAGGGCTGCAAGAATCCAGAAACACCACATCTGTTAATTCATTCTCTTTATACAAGTGCTTTATAAACAACACTTGAATGAGAGCAAGAATGATAAATCGAATGTATCACATGTTGTCAAAATTACAGGTATGTACGCTTCACATGTGGGTCTTAAAGTTGTGAATTTAATAACAGAGTTGTACTATCATCATTGTCCATTCATTCTCCAAGAACCATCGGGATGAAGTTCTACTGTTGTTGCCATGGCGATGAACGTATTCTTGATGTAGCGCGGTCGGCAGAAGCAGCTTGTATGGTGTGTGTATTTAACTGATGTTACCTCCTTTTAGTGTCTTACATGTGATCTGTCCTAGTTTGGTCATCAGGTGCTTGTCTTTCCACTGGGCTACACACTCGTCTGATATCTTCAAGTCGACCTGGGGTTTAGAGACAAATAAAAACATCTTACATTAGCCGTGACTTTCCGGTTTATTTTTACTGCATCAGGATTTCACACAGACAAATGGTCAAATCAAAGCTGACACCAACCTGTAGTTTCTCCCAGACTTTCTTCTTTGGGTTGAGTCTGTCGTCTGGCTTTCCTGTCTCATACCCCTCGACAAAGACCCGCTCCCCTGGTGAAGTACCCTCTGGAGGGTCCAGAGGCTCCACCCTCCTGGGATCCCCCTCACTAAAAAAAAAACAAAAAAACAAAAAAAAGAGTAGAGGAGTTAAAGAAAAAAAGCTAAGAGATGAGTAGTGAGTGTGTCCAAAATGTTCCAGATACTCACACAGAGGCACATAGCAGCATGGCTTGAGACTCAATTCCTCGCATCTTCTGGGGTTTCAGGTTGCACAGCACTAACACCATTCTGTCCTGCAAGTCCTCTTGTGATACATATGCCACCAGCCCACTGACGACCGTCCTTGGCTCCGCCTCTCCGACGTCGATCTTCTCCAGGTACAGAGAATCGGCGTCAGGATGCTGAGAAGTGTAACACACATTTGAAGAAAGTCACTTTAAACCCCACGAAACACACAGACGATAAGTAAACGACTACGAGTCATAAAACGTTGGTAACATTATGAGGAAAGAAATGAGTCTGTATGACTTTAAAATACACAATCTAACAAATAACAATCACCACAGATCAGCAGTGTAAATCCTATGTTCCATTGTGCTCCAATTTAATATACAATGAGAAAGTGAGTTTGACTTTTGTTTTACACAAAAACACAAAATATCTATTAACGCATTTGAAAATGGGTTTTTGAATGGTTTATCTGAGACAATCACCGTCACATGACCACAACCAGCCTTGAGTTTGGTTTTGGCTTTTTGGCTACTGCAACCTACTTGTTTTATTTTTGTTATTATTCATTTCTGTATTTATTTGATTCCTTTTTTCTTAAATGTACCTATTTATTTATGTACTGGGTATTGCCATGTTTGTACATGTGAGTAGCGCTAGAGGAGTAAAAGCTGAGTCACGCCTATGCTAATGTTACTCCACCAAGAAATGTTACGTCAAATTATATAACCTCGTTTGTAAACATAAAACAACACTAATAATTTGGTTACCATGTCAAATTAGCATGCTAGCTAATAGAACCTTTGATGATATGGTGAAATTCACAATTAGGTAATCACAATTATATAACAATCGCACATGAAGGTGCACATTTATGATGATTAAGGATGATCAACATCCAGAAGTGGAAAAACAAAATAAACACAACCTCTGTTCTATAGTGATATTTAGACTTCAATGACAATGAGCTGAGAAACTGTGAATACCATGTAAAACATGCTAAATGAAAGCAAAACAATTTTCTGCAATTTTTTTTGGTCAGAACCACTGTGATCAACCTGGATCTGAAATTCAAGTATGTGATCTGACAGTCGACAAATCCTAATTAAAAAATTGGTACATGAGGACTATGATTTGCTGTTATGTAGTATATCAGTTATAATGTAATATGAGATACGGTTTATTAGCATTGCAGGTTCAACCAATAGTTGCCCAAAAAAAGAGAAAAATATCTGAATAAGTATCTGAACCTCAGGGTTGCTTCACTGATGTCCTACCTTGTCCACACTGATGATCTTGCCCACCCGTATATCCAGTCTGGACGGGGCCAGCTCATCATCATCTCCTCCTCCTCCTCCTCCTGCTGCTGCTGCTTTGGCGCCCTTTCCTCCAGATTCTGAACACAAAGTATTACATTAAACCAATCTGCTGCCCCAGTGCACCTAATTATTCTGATACATGTGAGTTTATATGACCGTTGCACTAACGTCAGGAAACCATTGTGGATAAAATACTGACTTGTCTTTGAGGGGTCGGGGTAGGCAGAGTTGGTGAGTTTGCGGAGTTCAGGCAACTCAAACTTTTTTCTGATTGGCTCCAGGAGTTGGTTTAGTGCTGCTTCGACAGAGGCCTTCAGATCTCCAGGGTGGATCAACTAACAAAATAAGAAGTTAAAGTTGTTCTAATAACAGCAGGTCTGTGATGTTTAAACACTTGAATAAACCAGTAAGTCTGTGCTTTACCTCCTCAGCAAACTCCTTCTCCACCTCTTCAAATACAGTGTAGACTTTGTCTCCACCCCACTTGGGGTCCCGTTTGATGCAGAATTCTGAAAAGAGTCAATCTACTGTTACATTACGTTAAGATGTTGGACAATCTGAAGCCAAGTAAACAGAGATAGAGTTTTACCTCCGCGTAGTGGGAAGAGGACGTATTTGACAAAGGAGAGAACTCCGTTGTTCTGGATGTTTCCTGGTTCACAGAAAGCCTTCTTCAACTTCTTTTTCACATCTTCTTTTGAGTCCAGCAGATCAATCTTTGACTCCTGCAGTCAAAGTAAAAAAAAGGGGATGATCAAGTAAAGGCATTTCTTATGTCATTCCCTCTAAACAAATAATGAGTCTCCAGACTTACTTCTTCTGAGGAGCTCATCTTGGCTCCTGTCAGTCCTGGAACCATGGGGTTCATCAGATGAGAGCGCTTTGCATAGCCGAGAGAAGGCAAATACTGGAAACAAACAAAGATAACAGTTACACCTTATGCTTAGAGATACGAAATCAACAGGAGGTTGTGATGTCCTAGAGTTTCACTTTCTTTTAATATCTTATTAGATCTGTGTAGTCTGTACTGTGTTGCACCAACTATTTGTGTGTAGTAACACAGGTTAGTTTAATTTCTAAAAGAACACAAAAGAGTCAGAACACACATCAGAATGCATCAAATCACCAAGAGCATCAGGAACTGAGGAGTAAATGATGTCTTATTTATGAAAGAAATGAGAAAAGGAGGTTTAAACATAAATGTGATGAGAAGGACTGAGCTGGTACCTTCTCTGCCAGAGTGAAAATCTTCCTCTGGTCGACTCCTCCAAACTGGGCGTCCACCTTCAGGTACTCCTCGTCCAGAGCCTGAAGCCAAAGAGAAATTTCACAGTCAGTTTATGGGAAATAACTCTATTTAAAAAGTAAGCATGCGTTCTTCAAATCTTGATTTACACATTGATACAACTATAAAAGGACATGCAACATTTAGTGATAGCTTGATAGATTCTAACACTTCTCTCAACTATGCTACATTTGCAATATTTATATACACAGTAGTACACCTATTGCATAAAAATGTGTAAATGCATTCAACTGCACGAGAAAAAGCATTTCACCACATCTATCTTCACAAACAGCTAAACTCAGGGACTTCTTGTCAAAAGTTGACCTGGACAAACGCTTTACTTGCAGCACATTTTACAACTACATGTTTCACTTGACAACAATTCTTGTATTTTGTAAATATTTAATACAAAATGTGGGTGTTACTACAGTATAGTGATGTGACATTTTATATTAAACAACATAAATTACATGACTTAAGCGATTACATACTTTTTACATCATGAGGTGTAACAGGGCATTCTGTCCCACAAAAAGGACATCATAAAACTTGACTGTAAAGTAAAGTTTTTCCTCTGTACTTCCTTCAGGGCGGTCTAATTACCTGAAGTCCAGGGTAAAGCAGACCGCTGAGCAGAGGATGCTCCACCTGTTTCACAACCTCAGCTCCAGCCTTCTTGGCATCATGCTCTGTCACCATGGAGGACAGACGGTACACATCCAGAGTGTATTCTCTGAAAAGCAGATGAAAAACACATCCTTTAACACCAGCTTCACACTGTGCTTCTGGGCAAACCACCAAAGCAAACAACCAACCTGCTGAGCTGGTAGTCCGTTCCTTTGACAAACTTCAGTTTTTCCAGAGGTACTCCAATGCTCTCCAACATAGCCTTGATGACCTGCTCATAGTACTTAACCCTGAGTTCCAACAGCTCCCAGGGAGCCTTCATGTTGTCCAGGTAGGCATGCAGATCTGCAAATAGGATAGTGACCTGTGGAGAAGAACAACAAAAAGAAAACCACACTCACCAGAAGAGCTCTGATGAAGCAGAAAATAAGGATTAATGAGATGTACCGACCTCACAGCCAGCCTTCAAAAAGTCCGCTATCTTGGACATGGGGACAAAGTAAGCCACGTGGGGCTTCCCTGTAGTCGCTGTACCCCAGTACACCCTGAGCTCTCTCTCCTGAAGGACCTGCTTCAGCTTCTCCTCTCCAAGAACCTCCTGTAGGTTCCACCACAGAGATAAGTCCACACAATAAGAGGGATTTGGGAACCTCAGTAGAATCTAGATGCATTGTATGTGTGTGTGTGTGTGTATGTGTGTGTGTTTGTGTGTGTGTGTGTGTGTGTGTGTGTGTGTGAGGTGGTGGTGGTGGTGGTGGTCCTCACCTGGAGGTTCCTGGTGATGAGATCAAACTTTTCATCTGGACTTAGCTGATCCGCCATGATGCAAGGCCTTCTGGACTGACAGGACAAGAATATTTAAAATAAAATCACTACAATATCAGTAATAACAGTATTATACAGGTTTACTCATATGTCAAATTCATCACAATACAGTGGCGCTAAAAGGTAAAGTATCATAAATGTTTGTCTTGTTATGTTTCACAGTATTGCTGTATTCTAACACCACTGTCATAATGAGCAACATGTCATTATAGTAACACTGGTTACTCTGAGAATACCACCCCAAATTTTTTTTTTTTTTTTACTATTTTATAGGAACCATCTCATTTATTTCTTAAAAGTCAACTATACAGGAGCTCAGTTAAACAGGCCTGTTTTCAGTTTTGTAACAAAGTATTTTCCAGCTCTTTAATTTAGGGATTTAAATATTTAAAGAAAGAGGACAATATCAGACAAAACCCTTTACGGAGCACTTCATCCTTGAGTTCATTAGAAACATTCACTATCAACAATTTGTTAATAACTGGTATTTAATGGAAAGAATGGGAATGAATGCTGTGATTTCAAAGCTGTCAAGCAAATGTAGAGAAGTAAAAAACAGCAAAATACGCCTTGTAGTAAATAAAGACTTCAAATGTAGTAGAGTTGAAATACAGATGTACCAGCACAATTACCCCTAATTTCGACTCACAATATGTGACTTCCACCACTGCATTGCGACAGCCAACAGGGAGCAAACATTATAGATTTAGTCACCCTGAGTCTGAATGATGAATGAACATTAACTACAGATATCACATTACAAGTTAACCACCAGTCTTTTAATTATACGTTTCTGACTTTTCCTGTTAGCTGCTATGAAAGCTGGGCAGTAAATGAAAAAACAGTGGGTCCGAGTTCATAAAAGCCCAGTTTCGTCCATATGTTACTCACAGGTCAGTCTTTCCACTCACATTTAATCCGGTGACCTACCCACAGCCCAGCTCCACGACGCGTCACGCTTATAATGAATGAACGAGTCAGCTAGAACTGTTTAGCCACCTAGCTACACAACCATGTGCAGCTGACGACACCTAGCTCCGTTTGCTTACAGGGATGGAAAACCAGCTTAATATCTGGCTACATGTTGAGTTTATGTGACGGCAGTGTAAGCCGAAAATAAAATTGTACAGTAGAACCTGCGGGCTTACCTCAAAACCTGGCTTCTACCCGAGAGAGAAGGTGGATGATGTTAGAGAAGCCGGTCGGTGGAGCTGTCAGTGTGTTGCATCAGCGACAGATTCAGCTCTGGCATCGACACACAATGACCCCCAGGCAGAAGTAATCGAGCACAGAGATGTTCGTCTTCTCTGTGTTTTAGAAACATCACCGAAACATACTACTACGACCACTAATAATAATAATAATAATAATAATAATAATAATAATAATAATAATGTAATCTCAATATAAGAAGTAGACTTTGATAATGGAAGAGTAAGAACATGATATATTTTATGTTATGAGCTACTTGTACCATTTATGTAAATACGGTGACCAATGAGACATGTTATTGAGGAGTACAGTGGCAATAAAATAACATGCCAGGAAACTTTTGACAAATATGTAACAGGCTTGCTTATTTCTCTCTTGAAATTCATGGTTGTAGAAAAGAAATACAGGTATTTTGGTGGCATATTCATTTAATGAACACAAGCCTTTTTTGTTTTGTTTTGTTTTGTTCTATGGAGTAGACGTCAGAGAAGCACTGGTTCACACTGTATAGCTTTTAAACCAGTTTAGTTCTGACAAATCATGACTGGCTCTTGTTTCATTGTAAACAAATTAATTAATTTAATGTAATTCAGTTGTTCTGTTTGGTAAAACATCCTTGTCTCTTTAGTGGACAAAATGTTTTCCCTATTCATAAGATGTAGATCACTTTTAAAAGAACTTTGAGTGTTAAAAGACAGTCAGCGTTCCAGTTACAACAAATGTTTACACTACTACTACTTTTGCACATTTTTAAACTACTTTTTATATTTTTAAATCTTAGTCATATTTTTCAATTGCACACTTTCTATATTTTATATTTTTTAAAGATATGTCTTTATCTTATTATGTTGTTATTCAGATGTAAGTACACTGTTGTTGGCAGAGACCAGCTGCAATTTCATTGCACAACTAGCGTAATGACAATAAAGCCTATTCAATTCTATTCTATTCTATTCCATGTCGTAACAGAGTATTTGGTCCAATTCTACCTTTAAATCACTTAGTGCCTCAGTATCATGGGATATTTTCTTGGTACACCGAACAAAACTGCTTCATTTAACATTAAGATTATTATAGTTATAAAAACAAAATACATCATTATACAGGGGGTGTAGCTTTTCTATTGTAATCAGTAAGACAGCACTTCATTTAAATGCCAAATTTTATTCAATTTTACCGTCATTATATAAAGCAGTCCTATTGAGTTCAACTGCAGTAAATGTAACATACACATTAACGCAGTACATACATACATCCATAGCTGTCATATATAAGAGAAAAAAAACATTGTCAGAGACCTTTACAGACTACTTGTACTTTTCCTGCTTTAACACTTACATGCCTTTATCCAGGTAGGGTTTTATCAAAAAATTTTACTCTAAAGTGTAATATTTTCATGGTGTGGCAACAACAGCCTACTAAAATATATAACAACTGATTTTTAGAAGAGTTCTTGTTAATGTTCATTCCACAAATTGTCCATTCGAGGCGGTGAGTCAGAAGTCGGGCTCCAGACGAGGGAGCACCGGGAGGATGAGGTTCCCAAAGGAGGAGTCCTGAGTGATGAAGAAGCCCGACGAGTGGACGTGGGCGTGCTGCAGGGCCGCCTTCTGCTGGGCAGCGATGTGCTGCTGCTCGGCGCTGTCCCTCACCTCCTTCAGGCTGGGTCTGGAGGACAGCGGGATGTTGGCTCCGGGGCTGTTCATGGACTGGCCCTGCATCAGCCGCCTCTTCTCTTTGTCCAGCTCTGCCAGGATGGCCACCCGGGTCTTGTTCTGAAAGCCTTGTCCTGGAGGGTTGGCGGCCATGACAGCTTAGCGAAAAGTGGGGTGAAGGGCTGGATGTGTCAGAAATCCATCAGCTCACACTTTGGAACATTTCAGAGGAGGTCCGGCTAGGTGTTCTTGAAGGTGACACACGTTGAGGAGAAAAAAATGGAAAAAAGTCAGCCAGAGTAGATTACAAAAAGCGCTTCACACTCAGTGTCAAGGGAAAACCATGGAAGAAAACAAAATATTAACACACCCGGAAGTGTCCGGAAGTGTCTTCTTCTTCTTCTTCGTCTTAAGGTTTACTGGTGGGTTAACGCTAGTGCACAACGCCACCTACCGCATTGGAGTTTATTTAATCATTATTATTATTATTATTATTATTATTATTATTATTATTATTATTATTATTATTATTATTATTGTAAGAAGAAGAAGAAATTTGAAATGATTAAATGACTTTTAAGTTGAGCATTAAATAACTATGTATACATGAGCAGAAATGCATGCAACATCCTGATCTTTAATTATGTTATGGACTAGGAGACCACCATAAGGATGCTGATTTCCAGACCAGACACACTGGAATGACTGGAATGAATTAATACTTAACCAGCAAGGGCGCAAGCCACTGAATAAAAGTGCCAACAGTCTCAATAAATATTAAGATGAGCAAAAGATTATTAAAATATTTATTAATTTCATCTGAACCCATTTCAGTGGGCAACATATATATATATATACCATTATTTATATACCGTTATATAATCAAAGATTGAGGAAAAAGTACACTATATACATATTTCATTCATTTTAAAGTTACTAATTCATGATTTTTTCCCACAAAAAAACACCCACAGCCTGATTGCTACACCAATCTGAAATACATATCCTGCACTCTTTTCTGTTGGTTTTCCCCACATTCCTGTTCTGTTCTCAAAAACAACACAAGACACCAGACTCGACCTGCCTTCTACAGTACATTTCTTAATACCTCCTCTCTTGAGCCTAGTTTTCACTGTGCATACCATGTTCTACATCTTCCATACTATTACACCACTGAGACTAATGTGTCTAACTCCATGACATATGGTGTAGGATTGAACCCTGCCTGCCCAAACCTCAACCGTGTACTAATCACCTGCTCTCATCATCCATGGACTCCTACCTGTTTAACATAGACTGACTATTATGGACCCCAATATTGTCTATATTTATCATCTACGTCAAGTTCCTTTTTCCAGGCTTTATATTTTAATCTAACGTATGGTTTTGACTTTCTCCTTCCACGAGCTATTGAAAACATTTTACTATCATATGTTTTTAGACCCTTTCCATTGATTCGTCATTTTGATTATTGCCTTTTACTTCGATATGACCAGCAATGCAACAGAACTATTCAACAAACCATGTCTTTTTAATCTTAAAAGCATAATGTGAACCTCAATACCAGGACTTTCTCTAAGTGTGGGAAGAAGTCAAGTGACAGTGTTTTGCAGCTGATTTAAGTCAGAGCTCAGTCAAGCTCATTCCTTCACAAGGAATACCATGGGAAAAGGCTCACGAACAATAGAACATATACAGATTGATTTAAATGTATGTTATTGTTATTTATATTATTATATGTCATGTAAATATAGTAGTTGTTATAGAAAAAATAGCCAATTATCATGACTTTTTATCTGTTAAAAGCCAAACTAAACATGTACACTGGGTGTCAGTAGGAGTCTAGAAATATTAAACACCGTTAAATATGCTGAACTTAGTACAAAACAGTGATCTGTCCTTATATCTTTTATAATTCACATGTACTTACTTCATTAATACTAAATTTATTTCCAATTCCAATGTCATGAATGAGCATTTCTTTGTAAAATCTACATTTTCCCCTTAAAGTCTGTTGTTTTAGTATGACCTGTAGTATAAGTATACAACCTTTAGTATGTCCTGCTGAAAACAAAAGGGTTTGAGAGTCAGACTCTAAAGTATAAATACAAATTCTCAACCAAAATGACAAGCGAAAAAAAATGTCTTGCAACTTGCTCACAGTACACAATTAGTATTTATTAACAATATCTTCATTCACAACATTTTTTTTTCTTAAATAACTACAGTACAGTGTACATACGCTCATTTCACTTGTAGCACCAAATATCAAAGGTATTTACAGGTTTACATACAATATATACATATGCACAAGAGGCGTGTCACAAGGCATCTGTGTGTCCCTGTGGGGTTAAAGCTCACACATTTGGCTACGGCCTCAAGAGTCATGAGGGAAGGTCACTGGCATAAAAAGACAATACACTGACAAATAAAATAAGAGATTTACAGGATGTACATTTCATACAGGGGTATTAACAAATCAAAATGGCACAGTGTTAACATGTACAGTATTCTACTAAGAATGGAAGAAAGAACGCAAAAACAAAAAAATGTGGATGTAATATGACACTTTTCACATCGGCAACCCGGTTGTCAGAAGTAACATGTAAAAGATGGAACAGTATGTATAACATATGACACTGTATGTACACATTTCCATATCAACAGATATGAAATATGCCAGTCGTCATTTTCATGACTGGGACTGAGATGACACCAAAGCATTCTGGTTGTTCCTTCAATAAACGCGTATATACAAAGAAAAGCAACATTCAGACACACCCATGGGAGGCTACAAGACGTTCCTCAACCTGCAATTTGTTTTGTTTTTTTTTTTCCTTTTACATTTCCCTTTTCAATTGCACACGGAGCAAAGACAGTAGTGATGGTAGCATGCATTAAAAAGTGTGAATCTTTTAAAAATCTGATTTTTTTTTTTTATTATTATTAACTAACTGAATTTTTAGCGCTTTGAAACCCTCAGTTCAGTAGGAGGCAGGGCTGGGCAAAATATCTCAGTCTGATTAATCATGCTAATTTTTAAACAATTTAGGAAGAAAAATGCAGGTAAGTGCTTCTTTTGAATACCCTTCTTGCTCATTAAATATTCAACATAACCAGTTTGTTGAAATATATTCATATTGAATAAATTTCTGACGTTTCTTAATGGTTGATGGTATGATGTAGTCTTATAATAAACAAAATAATTGTCTGGTTTTTTTTTTTAGTTTATATTGATGGGGAAAAATTTTAATCTTCAGTTGTCCATTGGACACACTGGAAAAATGATTGTTGTTATGCCCAGCCCTAATCAGAAAACCTTATAGGCCTTAAAGAGATTTAAATACTGCAAAAACATTAATCTCTGGCAAACAAAACACAGTAAAATTAAAACTAATAAATAATTAAATAGTCATAGCTCTAAATTAGTACCGTCTGAGGTCATGGTTTTTCTCAGTATGCAGTAAATTAAAGCATCTGGAGCAAAGAAACCTCTCGTCTCTCTTCAGTAGCTGTCCTCTAAATTATTTTATGTAAATTAGGTATTTGTTGGATAAACGTCGCTGCTATCTGTGCAAATAACTGCATTACTGTTGTAGTGGTTTCAGTACAATGGCGGAGAACTAAAACAAGCCTGTTTTTCTTTGAGGCCACAAGGTCCAACATCACATTACTGCCTCTTCAAGAAAAGTCAGCAGGATGGGAATGAGATGGAAACGATCTGACCCAATGGTTTCTGTAAACTTTGAGATACTGTGAAAACAAAGAGATTCTAAACACATTGAAAATGTGTTTGTAATACACACTGAGTCAATGACTCAAGAGCATGTGACTGATTCAAGTGTCAGTTCTGAAATTTTTAACCCCAGACGGAGCTGAAATTAAGGCGTTTTCACTGTTTGTTCAAGTTTCTCGTGATGTTTAAATGTCTGAACTCTGAAACGTTTTTAACGCAGTGCTCAAGGTCATTAATGTTCAATGCCGTTGTGTACAAAGATGGGAACTGTTCAGTTCAAGCGAATAGCACCATCAGTGGCAGGTGGCACTGACAAAACATGTCGACTGCTCAACACAATTCCATAGTTGTGCAATTTCAACTTGAGGACAACACCAAACTTTAGAAAAAGGTTTTTGGCAGTACTCAAAAGTAGTGTGCTGTAAAAAACTAAGGCTTTTAAGATCTGAATGAACAGAAGAAGAGGGTGAGTATCACACGTTCAGGGTAGGGGAATTGTTTTCCAAAAGGCTTCAACGTGGCTGAAGCCATGACACGTTTTGAAAAAGTCAAGTTTTGTAGACATTGAACAGCAGCAGTGTGATTGGACGAGGCAGGTCCTGTGGATTCCAACAGGCCCAGGTCCGTTGGTCCCACTAAGTGCAAAGTACCAGCCGATCACTCGATTGGTCCAGGGGTCCCGGGGATTGTGCTACACCATGTTGGCCAGCTCTGTTGAGTCAGTTTCAGAATCTGCCTCGTTGTCCCTGAGAGAAAACAAAAACTAACGTCAGTTTGGAGTCCTGCCTCGCAGACACACAAACACAAATATTTACATAACCTGAGCCTTTTGTACCTCTGTTCCTGGAGCAGTTTGCGGTTGCCTTGCCTTCTCTCCTCATTGATTGGATAAGAGTATAATATGCCCAGACCAATTATGATGAGTGCGATGGGGGCGGCAGAGACCAGCAGCTTCAGTGTTAAATCCACGGCCTCTGGTTGGCTGCAGCCACGGGTAATGTAGCCCGCAAAACTAAAACAGGAAGAACACACACTGATTAAAATGACTGGCAAGCAAAAGAATCAGAATCATATATTAAAAAAACTATATTAAAAAAATGAGGCTATCACTGATAAAAATGACTATAAAATACTGACATTGATGCGGCGGCTAAAACTAGAACACATATACCTATCGAGCCAATACTCTATTCTTTTCTATAGACCCTGAACCCCTAATTATTAGTCTTAGAAGAGTGGGTTTTTAAATTGAAAGTAAATTCTCATTTTAATCGTAAAGGTTACAGACATTAATGAAAACAAAATAACAAAAACTAGATGGGAAATTTTGATTAATTGTGATAAAAGGAATAACAATTAAGATTTAAAGGAAAAAGATAAGTTATGGATTCTGTATTTCAAATTCAAAACAAGATAAAATTATAGAAAGTGTCTAATCTGCATAAATTTAGTGTTGTGAACATGAAACATTTTTAGCTGTGACAATTTCACCCCAGCAGAGGGCAGCACATGTGTGTTGCTTGCCTTGTTTGTATCTCTGACAAATACTACTAAAAAAAAAGGGACAAAAACTAGCAGCGAAACTAATAAAAGTCAAACTTAAGGGAAGAAAGAACGATAAAACCTGCCTCAAAAAATGCATTCAAAATGAAAAGTCACAAAAACAACAAAAAAAAAGAAAACGGTCAAAACATCCAAAAAAAATACACAACTATTCCAAGTTTTCTAAGCACTGATCAGAGTCCCATTCTGCTGGAGGGTCAGTCATGTGATGTGCACACAAGTCACACTCTACACTCAGCCTTACTGTACTTAATCTAATAAAAGCAGAAAAATTCCTACTTTGATGTTGGATTTTCTGTCTGAGAGATTTGGCTTAACCTCATTCATGACTTTTATTGTGTCAAACCGTGTTTATTCACGGGCCTGCATCACATTCTAATTATTTGTTGCGCATGTATACGCTTTTACGGGAACACTTACTCTAAACTGAGTGTAGAGATGCCCAGTGAGACTCCAGATGCAAACTTGGTGAAGAAAACGTAGAAGGAGTAGAAAAGCGCTTCGTGGCCGGTGGAGTCAGGGTTCTGCACTTGGAAATCATCGACGACGTCAGGAAGCATCGACCTGCGACCAACAACAAGAGTCAGCAGCTGATCGTCTTGCTAATCAAGGGTCATCCAACTTCAGTAGAGAGATTCCATTTGCCTTAATTTAGGGCAATAAAACCTGAATGTAGGAGAGCAGGTGTCTTACCAGGGCAACAGGAAGGCCGCGGCCACTCCGACGCCAGCAGCGAAGGACACGATGTATGTGACAATCAGATTACTCCTCACACACACCACCAGGATCATAAAAGGAACCACAGACTGGAGGGAAGACCAACACACTACATGAGACTTCCGGTAAAACACTTTAGATTGACTTTTGACGACGCTTGAACCGCTTCCCTACTCCGTATTTGTCTGAGAATATTAAATCCTTCATTCCTGTCAATCTTGCAGGTTTCGCGCGGTTTAAAGCGGTGTCTGGACGTGACTGTGGGCCTTACCAGGGTTCCAACGTAAACCGCCGTCTTTTTCCCAAAGCGAGTCAGAAACCACTGCCAGAAGGGGATGGCCAGAGTAGCAGAGAGCTGAGGGAAACCAGAGGGAAAAAAAACAAAAACATTAAGAGTCTGTTAAAGCAGCAGTTTTGTTTTGACATGTCCAGCCAATTCCACAGAAGGCCTTTTATTATTGTTATTATTGCAGGGTGACAGGATTTGGGGAAACCTGTGTGGAAATTACATAACGCTAAAGAAGCAGCGACCACTGAGCTGCATACTCCGAATGCTTGTGTTTCCGTTTGGGTTCGACAGGAATTTAAGCGTGCTGATGCAGAAGCGCATCTGACCTCTCGTGTCTGCCAAACACAACAGCGCACACGGAGACAATACGGCAACAACGGCGCTTCCCAAAACAAACTCGATCTTAATGCGAGGCAGAAATCTGCAGGGGGTCATCATCTGGCCCCGACGGAGGGCTCGCTCCGATCGCTTTGACCTCTGACCCCTCAGTGTTTGACTAAGGTAAAGATTACACAAATCCCTGGCGCTATAGTGTTTTTCCCACCTTTTCTCTAACAGATAATGCTCCCACACATCAGTTGTCTGCCTCTGCACAGTCATCAGTGTTACAATTACTTCCTTCTGTTCAGTTAAAAAAAAACAAAAAAACTTTTTTGTGGTTTCTCACTGTGAGTGAGTGCATATCCACATGCAGCAGATCTGAAATGATAAGTCAGCAACTTAATTAGATGTACATCTTCTTCCACAACTACGCCTAGGGACACATCCTTTCAGATCTTAATCTAGTGCTTTAGTCTTGAAGTAAGTATTAGTTCTTACTTTAGTTCAGTTCTGCAGTTTGGTTTGAGCCAGTTTTACAAGTATAAAAGTCATTTTAATTTGAGGAATTGACTGGTTTTAGTCTAGTTTTTATTTAGTTTGAGTGTTATGAGTCAAACCTGGATTTATAGAGGCTGCAAAAAAGGCTGGAAGATTGCATGAATGCAATTTTAATATTACACATCATCCATTATGGAGAAAATGAAGTCGGCTATACCTGCAACTCTATTTTATTACATGATTCATTGTAGTTTTCTTTCGTTTTGATACCATTTTGCTGCTAGTTTAAGTTTAACTGTGATAAATAATAATAATCTGTACCCATCAGCCTTATCAGCCAATTCAATAAAATAAAACGCCTTTATCATCGGGTTATAAGCCTTTATCATTATAATAAACATCATAATTACATTCGAATGCACTTCCTCCTACATGGGAATGGAGCAAACACAGCTACACCCCTAACAAACACTGAGCAGCCTGATCAAATTAATCGTTCGCTGTGACTGAAGCTGGAGAACAATGTGCTAGCCATGCAGCATGTTTTCTGCAACGTGTTTCCCATTAGCAGAACGCACACAAAGCTCCTCTGTGTTCATCTGATGAACTCCCCCTTTGCTCTTAGACAATGTCTCCTGTCTTTGGACCTTCTATTAATTTCAGGTGCATTTGACTGGATTATGTAACGTACAGTGAAACCGCCGCCTCTTAGCCATTTCCTTCTTTTATGTCTACTTCTTTTCCAATTAGCTTTGGATTAGTCTCTTCAACATTGCAGAAGGTGCAGATTAGGATCATTTAGCTCCGATCATGGATAACTTCATAACATAAGCTCACCGTGTCGGAACCTCCGAGAAGTCATTTCACTAAATAAATGTACTTTAAAAAGGTCACTGCTTTGGCTCTGTAATCCTTTCCATAAAGCAAAGGATCAAACCATGTAATCTTTTCAACCTCACTAACCTGTGCTTTCTCACTCTTTCCAGTTGGCCTGTGCGTGCTACAGTAGACAGATCTACGGATTAACTGTGGATAAAACCTGTCAGAGTCACAAGTCTTTGATGTATAAACCTTGTCTTGAGATGCGTGTTAAAAAAAAAATAAAGTGGGACGAGGAGGGAGGCCGAGTGTCTCCGTTACCGTCTGTGGGAATGGGATGGCATTCAAGTTGAGTGGACACACATCATGGTAATGGGCTGCCCTGAGACAATACCTTCTAAACCCAGTACAGAGCCACCTTGTAATTGAAGACAATTTATGCGCTCGCCCTTTTGTGTGCATGCAGAAGCCGACGGTTTAACTTATTCTGCATTAAAAAGGAGCTGCTCATGGCTTCACGCGCTGAGGGAAATGTGGTCATTGCTATGGGAACACTGCACCTTTCTGTCTGCGCATCTGAAAGGGCTACCTGTGTGTTCGGACTCACCATGATGACCAGCAGAATATTCTGGAAGTCGTTTCTGAAGCCCAGAGTGTAGCTGCAGAACAGAGCGAAGTTTCCCTCCAGGAGCTGCAAAACAAACAAAAAAAAAAAACAAAAATCACATTTGAGTCCGGTTTTAAAATCTTACCCATGAATTGTAAAATAAGTTAGATTAAACTTTTCAAGACTTTTAATGCCACTCAAGAGTGGAATTTAAGAACTCAATTCATTAACATAAAACAAGGCCTTCCAGTTCCAGTATGTGGGATTTGTGCCTCAGTGTTGACATTCACCAACTCCATTTGTAACTGAACAGTGTCTAGTTTCTAGAGGAGAAAAGACTGACTTCTTTATACAAATCAGTGTATATACAGTATATTATCATCGATGTGGTTTGTTGGTGTAAACAAATTTACTGAATGATAAAGGCCTTTGATGAGTAATTGTAAAATTAATGTTACAAATTACTTTTGAGATTTTAGGGGTTTGATATTAAAAAAAAAACTTGACTAACTTTACTCTTTACCCCTGATGCTTGAGGCACTCCTGAAGAACAACATTAGTGTGACCTTGATGAAATTCATTTTGTATTCTATTGCCTTTTGTAAGTGATCTGAGGAATTGCATGTCATTTGTTTGTTGTTGTTTACACTCAAAAGAAGAATCCCGATTCGTTTTGTTTGTCTGACGTTGATATGTTTAGTTGGCTTTTTAATTCAGACACTTTTGTTTTGGTAATATTTATAGAGGATGCCTGAGACAGTGTCCTCTGTCTCAACTGAATGCAGATGAGGCCTTTTGCATGCAAATTGTGTGTTATTAAATGGTTTCATTTGGAACTGTAAATTATGAGTGGTCGTATGGTCATCCTAGTGAAAGTGTCTTGTATGTCCACACGGGATGGACACCAGAAAAGGTATAGGATACTTTAATAAGTATTCATTCAATCAATGCTAACCTTTCAGCCCTCATCCATGAGCCCTGTGCCTCTGCTGCTGGTGTTTTTATTTCTATGGAAACGACTCCAGTTGATTTTCAAAGTTCAACACTGGCGACTGTTTGAACTACTGTAGTTACCGCTTAGAAATGGAGTTGACTAGCATGATAAACAATGTCCATTAAATCCACATTTACTATTGATTCAAGACATTTCAATAACAATTACTTTTATAGTGATGATTTTCAAGTGTAAGGATCCATATGGACTCCACTCAGACATAAACAGGACATGTGTATTTTACACATAATGTAAACTACACAAATTATCCAGATATTTAGCATCTAAATAAAGAGGAAAGAGTTGAAATGATTAAAACTAAATAAAAATAAACTAAAATAAAGGCCTTTTTTTTTGTTCATATACTTGGAGAAAAGTCTTAGGGGAAACTTCACAAAGTGTCTATGCATTAAATGTGTAACTCTAGACTCACCATGAAGCCCAGTGACGTAAAGAGAAAGACCATGACCAGTTTGGCGTACGGTCCGTGGCCCATCACCAGCCTAATCCCCTGGAAGAACGACATGGGCTCTGACCTGGGACGACAAGATTCTGGAGGAGGAAAAACCAGGGGAAAAGCACAAATGAAGATGCACCGTGAATTCAGTTTATTTACAAAGCCTTCACTTCTACTTGCATGTGTTGTTTTTTTCAGCTGATTTTTAATAAGGAGCTGCCATTCAGGCTCGCTTTGTACTGGACAAGTATGTCTGTTAGTTCCATCGCTGGTCACAAGGCTTCTAATTTAACAGTGTGAGCTCACATCAGCCCACACTCATACCACAATTCACTGCAATGACTGTGAACCGTCATTGGACAAGAGCAAAACAGCCCTGTCACAAGGAAGATGGGTATTCCTCTGCATCCAATCTGGGGTTTTACTTCATCAACTGAGGTTATTTATGACAGTTTAACCCCGAGTTAAAGCCACATCACAGCCACTAAGCAACTACGTGAGGTTTTGAATAAAAACAAAAATGCAAAAATGATGATATATGCCATATGAGATGGGGGGGTTTTCTGTCCTCGTTTACACTTTCCCGTCCTCATTTACGCTTTCATTTCCTTCAAAGTCAGAGTGGAAACTACACAATGCTTACCTTTTTGTTCTCTCACACCACAGAAGACGACAATCGCACAGATGATGTAGATTAAGCAGATGACACCAGATGCAATCATGTAGGCCACTTTCTGTAGGGGAGGAATAAGAAGAAAAGCAATGAGCAAGTACATTTAGCACCAAAATCTCTACGTAAACCTTCTCATTTAACCCATAAAGACTCAAACCGCAACTGGTGACCAAAATCATCATCAGTTGGATAAATGACAGTGGATGTAGATGCGTATTTTTGCGTTTAGTTATTGATATCTTTGCTGAAAAAGTCACTTTTATAACATAATAACCCTCAACTTTAATCGGAGCTTCCATGAACATCTACAAGAGGATAATATTATAATAAATGGTGATAAATCATTTAAGAAAGGTTCAATCTAGAGGAAAATTCATTTGGGAACTGCCACAAAAGTAGCACTGGGTCTTTACGGGTTAATATGTGTGATAATGACAGGGTGCAGAGGCTACCGTGTGATCCAGAGAAATGCCGTGCTCGGTTTCATTGATTCCGTGAGACGCGGAGGTGTTCCCGGACGCCAGGAGGTCAGCGGGTCCTGGAAGGCAGGGAGCGTTTGCCATACCCACGATTTGTCCCTGGATGGCTGTGCCGAGTACAGTGCCCAAAACCTCCACCGTCATCCCTGAACACAGGAGGACACATGGCAGACATATAATGAGGTGGTGACACACTAAAAAGAGTCACATGCCAGGATAATAATTTGACATCCTTAGTTTGAGCTCCGGTACTCACTGTATGCGGTGGCCGAGTCTCTCTCTTTCTGCTCGGAGCTGATGAACATGGTGAGGGCAGAGTACGGCACATGGAAACACTGAAAGCACAGAGATGAGATGCATGAATGCAAAGCTTTCTTTCAATTTTTGGTCATGCAGAGAGTTTAAGGCACGGTAACTTAGTACACCCCTGACAGGTTTGGAAAGACTGCTACACTACTACAGCTTTTCCACAGACCATTGTAATGGTTCAGAGTGTTCCAATGAAAAATGAATTGGTGCAGAACCAGGAAAAATCACTTCACAGATGGAACCAAAATGCAGTTAGTTGGTTCAACAGATTGGAAACAGAGGAAACAACAATGGGGAAACCAGCGTAAAAGAAAAAAGAAAAAGTACATGCAGTAGAGTAGTGATGAAACCCAGCACTGGGTAGTGATTTGGTCACCTACAGAGATTCATTTAACTGTTTGGTTAAACTTAGTAGTCAAAGAATGAACAAGGGCTGGTTTCAATTAAACACAAGAAGAAATTATTAACAAAAAAAAATTAGAATAAGAAGAAAAACTTAAAAAGATCTCAAAGACTCAAAAAAAAAGTCTAAAAGTAGACATATATATATACATACATACATCTATCTATCTATCTATCTATCTATCTATCTATCTATCTATCTATCTATCTATGATGGTTCTACTAGAAAACTAATGTCAATTTCCAAAACCAATTTACTACATTATACTAAAATACAGTAGAGGAAAAAAGTTTTCAGACACCCTTAAAACTTTACACAATCTCAAATATTAGCATAAAATATTTGCGGAAAAAAGTTTCAAAAAGGTGTCTGTGTAAGTTCTCATTTGCCCAGGTCATCGTTTGTATTGGTAGTTCTAGGTTCAACTGGACTAGTTTGACTCTTTTTCAGTTGAACCTAGAAGAACTACCAAGAAAACTGTTTTAAAAAGCGTGGCTACATCAGACAGACACACATATAATGCAAGATAAATTCTTGGCAGTTTCAATATGTCATGACCTGGATGCGTTTTAAGGGTCACTATCTTGCTGAAACACCCATTTTTGACCTCGACATGATGGTACACGTGGAGAAGGGAGCATGAGGGTTTGGAGAATGGCACAATACTTGGTAGAGTTCAATGACTTCAGAGTGATTCTTAATGCAATAGATAACAAATCCATGAGGTGTCCACTGTAGATCAAGACAAAGCTAATTTATATCTATATAAAAGTTTACATGTAATGCCAAAATTAGCTCAAATAATCACTTTAAATTTTACATTATTTCATATTGAACAGATTAGACTCTGCATGTCATAATGTTACTTGGAAATCACGGTTTATGCTGCTTACAAGTAACTGTTCTTTAGTGTTTGTGTGTTTGCACATATGTCACACTCACCGTTTGAAGGGTCTGGAAGAGACAGTAGAAGAAAAGGTACCAGATGACTTTGCCATCCTCAAAAGGAGGGACGTACCACACGAGGAAATAGGCGAGCACAGCCAGAGGGGTTGACAGCGCGATCCTGCAGGTGGACAGGAAGGACGCATGAGGGGGACGGGAATGAGAAAAGACAACAACAACATTAGTGGATGAAAAACGTGATCCTACTCGTGCGTGAAGCATTTACGCTGTAAACAGTTGTCTTCATGAGGAAAGGCTCTGGTCGTTACATAACGTATAGAGGCCATTAAAGCGTGTCTTTTATTCAGTCTGTGCCAGCACTAATGAGTATTTCACCATTTAGCATGATTATCATGAACACAACCACAACGGTCCTGGTATGCACATGCATGAAATGGGTGCAGCTCCCAGTATGACTTGATGGGCGTGTTAGACTGTTGTGACATGTTGTGAAAGGGCTCACACATTCCTTTTTCTTTTTAATCCATGGATGATTAGTTCACTATTACTGTTTTATGTGCAGGTTTCCTGAGCAAGGAAGGAAGGAAGGAGTGTGACTAAGACCACGTTAGCAGAGTTTTGTAAACACGCCTCTGAAATCCTGTACCCCTCCTCACATATTTAACATCCCAGATAATCACACCATGATGTCACTCTGCTAGGAACAAAAAAAAAAAAATCCCAAAATCCTGTGGGACAGCTGAGAGGAAAGCCTTTGGTCACTTCCTCTCTCCAGTTCGTCTGCTTCCTATGGTCAGATCGACATTCTCCAATCACATGCAGGACTGCAAGAGCGGCCACTCCTCTGGAAATAAGAGGCTGACTCGTAGAGCAGGAAGCAGCCGTCAGCATCCTGCTTATTGTACTACGATCGACCGGGAAACATCGACTGTGGCCACATCAGGTGATTTAGCGTCACCAGTCAGGATATGAAGCAACATAAGCATCACAATGGAATGCGGGGAAACAAAATGATGTAATTTATTACTCCTTATTCACATGATTTTCGCCCCAAAATAAAACAGCTGAGAATTTCCACAAATCAGCTGTATCGTGTGCTTTAAAGAGACAGAGCTTTCAGGAGAATCTCTTGCGCCTGACACCTCTGATGATTCCCATGTGTGGGAGTGTACAGGAGTGGTGTATGAGATCGAGTGTTGCTTTACACCTAATATGACACTACAGTTAGGAATGCATTTTTTCAGTCGTCCTATTTAACAAGAATACTTACTAAACAGGTATGAACAGAGTAATCTGCAGATTTTCTGCATCATTCAACCTCAGGCACTTCCACTCATCTACGCCCAGCTAGTAGGAGTGTGTGCCAAGATTAATAAGAATACTCTACTAGCTAAACAAGCTGCTTGGCAATATTTAACAACAGCAACAGACGGGGTCAATGAGTTTGGCAAAGAGTAACATATCTGAAAACGGTTGTGTGACATTAAAATTGTGTAATACATACACAGTGATTTAAAAAAAAAACCAAAAACACTCTTACAAACAAATTTTTACCTCTTCATAAAAGATTACAACCATAAATAGTCAATTTATTCTGTTAAATTTAAATAAAACCCATTGTAAGAAATAAAAATGAAGCATTTATTGCTAAAATGATCAAAACCACTCAGTTCTACTCGACCTGAATGTGTCAGTAAAACACATTCACCCTATAATACCAATGAAGCAACAATGATGAAAACCCCAAGACAACAAGTAGATCACAAGCTCCACAAGAACCCCTTGTCTTTTGCAAAAGACATTCCACAGAAAAGTCACGTCTTTATTCAGTTTATAAGGAGAAGCCCAGACTTGCACCGTCTCTGCAGATCTTGAGTGACACTGTAGGTCATAAAAGTCCCGTCCCCATCTGAAATAGCAGTGCTGACAGGGGAGTGGTGACATTATTCAGGCAGGTTATAGTTATAGTCAATACTTGATTTATAGGCTGGGAGCGATATGCTGATATATACTTGTTTTTTTTTTTTCTCAGAGTAATCATAGGGTTTGGTGACTGAACACCTGCAATGGAAGAAAACAAGAATTCTAGTCTTAAAGTGTTGTGTTATGCATTATGTTTTTACAAATATTTGGCAAACGGGGAAAAAAATCCTAGTCGCTTCATTATGCATTTATATATAAAGGCAGACAGGTAGTTTGTGTCATTAAACTCAATGGAATCTTAACAGCAAGCGTCACAAGAAAGTCATTTTTATGTTTAATAAATGTGCACAGTGTCAATTCTGACTCCTCCGGTAGCTCTGCAGCAACAGTAAAAGTCATTCTGCCGCTGCTTCACGACTTGAACTGCAGTAACCCCCAGGATTCCTCAGCCACTCTTTAAAAATCCAAACGGGCCTTTATAGCCGAGAGCCGAGCCCCCATTGGCTGATATCAGTGGTGTGTTATGGGCTGGACCAATGAGGAGTGAGCCTGATGTGTGCCACCCCTCCCCCAGCTTTTAAGATGGAGCGCCTTTTTTCTCCTCTCGTTTCCGCCCTTCTCTGAGGCTAAAGCGTAGCGCCGCCGCGCTCATCCCCACATCCTCACAACTCAACTGATCGTAATGTGACCAAACGTGCCAGTCATTCCTGCATCTTTTCTTCCGCCCGCGTCCCCCGCCCCTGCCCGTCAACAAATGGACAAAATGAATCTCACTCAGCATAAGCAGCATCCAGCATGACCCACTTTTGTGAGACTTCGTTTCAAATGTCAGCTTCTCTGTGCCGACAGAAAATCATAGTAATGATACCAACCTGCACCTCCAGCACAATAATTACAAGATGCTTAGTTAGGCAGATATTCATGCATAAAGCACAGCTGTTACAAGCAGCACAAGGGAGGCATAATGCACATTCGGTTGAATAAAGCCACATTATTCATCTTTAATATAACAGATCTTAAAACTGTATGAATAACTGCCTTAAAAATAGCCCTTTTCTGTCCTATGTTGCTGTTGA
>JAPQRQ010000003.1:16493623-16510778 GCA_037367365.1 Apogon talboti
TTTTACAGATTTCCACTTTTCCACTTAACTATCTGCACAGCTAATATCAGGCATTTCAACGGCAATGTCTGACTTTGGGGGGAATTATCCAAAATAAAAAATTGCTCCAACAGATGTGGTGTGATCCATATTTTATTCATTTATTTAGATCATTTGGCTCAGGCAGTTGGTTGATCACTTGGTTACCTGCTTTTCCCTTCTCCAGACTATCTGTATTTAAACCCACTATTCCTCACACTGTAGCTGCTCTATTTCACAAGCGCCATCACCATTTTGCTGTCAAACCACAGAAAAAGAATTGAAATAAATAGTGCAAATTAGATTAATTAACTGCCAAACACCTATATTTATGGCTCAGGAACAGCTGATAATTCATTTTGTTTTCTAATTATCTATATGCAGATTCTGCACCCAAAGGAGCATTAACACAGTTGAGAGAGGAGACAGCCATCTGGGACTTTCACCTCCCAGTTGTGCCCATATTAACACAAAGCCCACACGCATTTCTTGGGGGATTTTAGTTTTCTAATCAAGCCAAACAGTCAAACTCTCTGCTGCCCTGTGGCGCTCATTACAAAGCCACCCTGACCCTTGGGACATTTACCTTGGCCCGTCACAATAACATCCGATTCCCACCGCCCCATCTAGCTCTGCATCTACTTCCTCCTGTGGCCTGTATCTGGTCTTCTGATCGGACTGTAACGATACTTCGTGTTATCAGCATGTGATTGATCTTCAGTGTTGATAGGCCGTCACTTCTATAACCGCCGGCTCACGGTGAAACTCTACCCCGTACTGCTGTCGTATTAACAGTATAAATTTTATCCCTCACACACAGGCCAAAAGAAGAGCTTGTGACTTTTCTGACCACAGAGGCCCCAGAGTTTGACAGTCCTGTAATATTCAAGGCCACACTTAGAACTATGTGATTATAGGCGAGACCGAGGAGCAGGGAAGTGGGGGGAAGGGATATCGCAGCTATAAAGAAAATCGGTCAGTAACCTTTCAGTGAAAAAGGCCTCCAGCATCACAGGCATCCCACGCCCTTAGCCTGCCATGCTTAGGAACTGCTAAAAAGACAATCATGCAAGGCAGTGGTAGCTTTTCTCATGGCAATGCTGCTCATCAGAGCGGAAATTTGTAGTTTGATCAAAATAGAGAAAATTATACATTCATTAGGAATATAAAAAGATAAAAGTGCGAGGAATTCTCTGTGGAAAAACCCAGAGAACTCTTCACAGGCAGGAGTTATATTTACCAGCTCCATGCCAAAAGGCTATGTTGTGGGAAATGAACAAGGCCAGCACATACACAAGGACCTGCTGTATTTGTGTAGCAAAAAAAAAACAAAAAAAAAACTTAGACATTTGAGTTTCAAGCCCTTATAAATTAAAAGTATTTGTTTGTTGGATATTTCACGGTATGAAAGCATAGTAGCAGCTGAGTATGTGTCTGAGTGACTGGTTATATTTGGGGGGTGGGGTTATAGAGTTGAAACAGACACATGTGTGGGCAATGAGGAAGTGTTATGGGAGAGATTGCATCAGAATGACCCCGAGTAACCTCCGTGTGGAGTTGATGACGCTGGTACCGGAGCCCCTGCACGAGATCCCGCCCCCAAACATTGACACATGTGCCATGTACGTCTGTGAAAATTTCCATTGAGGGGTCTGACTCACTCACAGCTGCCAACGGAAATGACCAAAGAGATGTTTTCTATGACTATAAATGAGTGATAAGGCTCTTGGCAGTGGCTTCCTTTGATTTTGTCAGCAAGGTAATGTAAACAGGTTTGTGGCGACGTGAATGATACCATAGGAGAAGGAGGAGCTTCCTGGTAAATTATACCAGTTTCCTTCTAAAATGTCAATTATCAGATAAGTTCCAGGAAAGGCTTACCAAGGCAGCATGCGTCCGAAACGTGTCCATGGGGTTCTGGAGACCAGGAAGCCCACTGTGGGGTCTGTTACTGCGTCCCAGGCTCGGCCCACAAACAAAATGATGGATGCATAGAAGGGATCCAGCTGTAGAGGCAGAGGAAGACTTAATTCAGGAAACAAACAATAAACTAATAAAATAGGCACACCCTTACAGTAAATAAGTGCTGTGAGGAAATGAGCCAAAGGTGTTATACTGTACATGTATGCAAGTAGGTTATCCATTTTATGACTAAATGCCAGCAGTCAATGAATCACTGAATTCAGGTTGAAGGAGAGGAAACTATGGCTTCAAACTGATGCAGAAGTATCTTTAGGTTGTAATACCATTGATGGTCACTAAATGCTAGCATCAAATACATGTGTAACCACTTAGCTTATATTGGACAACAACAAAAACAAGTCATGAACTTCTCTGTAGTCAAAGTCATTTTTTCCAAGAATGTTTGTTTTGGTGTCTTTTGTGATAAATGCTCAGTTGATAAGAAGGCTAATAGTAGGCTTTGTCTGTTTTATGGGTTTTTGGAGCTTGTATTTAGTGAATAAAAACATTTTTCCTCCTACTGTACTTGAAGCTGACAAGTTATACTAACAAGACTGTCAAAGGAAGTAAATGTTGCTTGAACTTTGCCGTTATTTAATTACAACCCACCCTATTAGCTTAACTTAGCAATGTAAGAAAATGTTAGCATTAATTCTGTATTGCATTATATGGTATACTGGCTAGCCTGCTAATGAGGCAGCTATCTTGCCATACAGAGCAGGCATTACTGGTACTGCATGTGTTAACATTGAGCAAACAGCTTACATTAATTAGCAACATTTCCTACATGTGGACAGTATTTTCAGTTACTTAGCAGTAATTTCACCCCTTACTGTTGCCCAGCTCCACATCTCCTCCAAATACCTACAACTTCTGACTTCAAAACCATTTTCTCCTCTTGAACAAACTACAGTTTAGACACAAATGCTACGTCTGTTTCTTTTATAGAGTGCATCTAGGCTTCAGATATCAATGACCTGATGAAGATGTGTGTGGCTTGACATGGCACGAATCCAGTGTTTAGGTCAGCTTTGTGAAAGTTACAAAAAATATCCTCCAGCAATCCTGTCAGCGACAGTGCCATTTGGCAGCCCCGTCTGCAGCCTATTCATCCTGCATTGTGTAAAGAGACACGCCTGAGTGGAAGCCAGGCGCAATGAATGCTTCTGACTGTACAATTTGCTCCTCGCTGTGTTACCCAATAGACTTTTAATCAACAATCAAAAGTAGCCACACAAAGCCGAACCCTTGGACGCCACTGACTTACATGCTATCTGGATCTTAAGCATCAGATTAGTGTCAGAGCCCATTAAATCGAGCCCCTCCTCACTGTGCTACCACCCCTCCTCTCCAAACATTTTTTTTTTAAACAGTAAGCCATGGTAAGCCTTTTGATGTTACACCTCTGGCGTCTGCAATGGAACAATAGAGAAACGTTTTCCACCTCTTCATTTTTCCAGGACCACTGCCCTTTAGTTGCTGAGCTTTAATGGACACGATGAGGGAGGTGTCGTAAAGGCCACCTCACATGCCATGCAGAGGTATACAGTACAGATTAAAGGGCAAAGACAGTACTGGATACATAATATGATTCTAAGATGTCCTCAAACCCATTGGGGGGCTATATTTATCTACGTCGGTGGTTTTTAAAGTGCCACTTAACGTCTGGACAAGTGTAGAAGAATCCCATCCAACTCACCTGAGCCACATCCAGGAGATAGATCTGCAGAAAGAAGCCCAAGGCACATCCTGTAATCTGGTAGGGCGCTCCACCAATGGCGTAGCATATCTTGCTGCAGACTGACAACTTGTTCCTGCGCTCATGCTGGAGAAAAAAAAAAAAAGAGAACAGAAATAGTTACATTTTAAAATAAACTCCCAATGCATTACATTAGACAGAGAGGAAGATTTACAAAATATAGAACAGAACAGAAAATGGTTGGAAAGACAATGCCTGACAAATTACACCAACTTGTCATATCTTGCATATTCAGCATTAGCCTACATTTGGGAAGAGTGTCGTTTGAGTCAAGCAAGTGCAGCTGTTCACAGTCCCATTGAGGTTTTGGCAAGGCCTTGGCCTTGTAATTATAGGAGGGGTCAATTCTGCAGAGTTGACGGCAGCAGCTTGCAGGGTGACTGCAGCAGTATACAGTTATATTAGTACTGCTTTAAAATAGGCAACATACTGAATTTCTTTCCCAAAGTCTAATCTTCAACCTTTCGTTCTTTAAATCTTTAGTCTAGCCTGTTTCTTCTAAGCCAGATTATAAAAATAACACATTTTGCAGTGCGGTTCAAAGAATGTGGCCAAAATTTTTAATCGCGAAGGAATCTTATAAGCCAGAGGGTTCAGCTGGCAAAAAGTTAACTATAATGGAGCGTATTTGGCATTAGTGAGGGACAGCCACTGAGAAACAAGAACCCCTTGGTGTTCGAACAAGCCCTCATTCTTCTCCATTTTCTCCACTGTAGATGTAATAATTTCCTCAACAGACAAACACTACACAACTCTCAGAATACAAACACAAATCTCTGCTGACTTGTGCCAGGGCATGACCACACCATCGTGTCACGCTCACCCAAAAGCCGGGGTGACAGCCCCTTGGCAGCTGTCTGAGCTAGATAATCACCCAATTGGGGATGGCTGCCAGGTTTGACCGATGATGTGACCGCCACCGGGCCACAGCGAGCTGGCAGAGGGGGCAAAACACACCCGCCTCCCTGACCAATCAAAAGTTTGTGTTTAGTGTGGCCTAATTTGTTTTCTCATGCGGTGGACAAAAGAATCCCTCATAAATGGCGTTG
The DNA here is from genome assembly GCA_037367365.1 of Apogon talboti. Lineage (NCBI taxonomy): Eukaryota > Metazoa > Chordata > Actinopteri > Kurtiformes > Apogonidae > Apogon > Apogon talboti. Next base: position 16,498,412 of record JAPQRQ010000003.1, read on the forward strand.
AACTATCAAACAGCTCATGTTAATAGCCTCGGACAAAGAGAAAATCTCTTGCAAGATAACATCGTGGTGACCCTGAAGACAAGTTTCACTGCTCTACAAGTTTTCAATGAGAAGAAAACAAACACTTGTTCATGTTAGATCAGCTTGGGACACGAACACACCACTGTGACCGCATTACTGTGGATAAACCAGCCTCTGTTTTGTTGATACACCCAACTCAGCCTTTGTTTAGGTGACAAATGGCTGAAATGAGATATCGAAAAGCCACCATAACAGAGGCAATTATTGAAACTAGTGTCCAAATACAATGGCAGGCATTAAAACAGTCGGGTTACCTGGTGATTATGTCTTCATGCTTAAAGAATATAACATCCTTTGAATCAAACATAACTGTGCGTGTTACATATTTGCCCTTGCAAGGTGAAAAGGGTACCGACTATGGGATTCCAATTCTTTTTCCTGCTTCTTTCCTCACAGATAATTACAGCCGGTTCCTGTGCCAGTACATTCCATTGCCTTTTAATCATATATCCCCCCCATATTCCTCCCTCTACCTGAGTGTGTATTATCAAGGGCGTGTGAATGTTTATCACTGTCACTGTCACTCAGCAACTACCTTAAATAACTGCTACTTGCATTTGGCATGCAGTTACATAAGTTATAGTACTGAGAGTGTGTGTGTTCTGCATCACACAGGTCATACTAATGAAATTCACTAAAAGAGTGTTTGACAGGAAAAACAGCTTCATATTGCTACCTCAAAGGTTACCTCTACTTCTGCTATCAGTGCTACCTGTAATGATATGCTGCTACTGTATACGGATATATAGCAGGTAGGGGTGGGGGGGTAATGCTGAGAGGTGGAGGAAAAAAAAGTATCATAATAAAATTTAACCACTTTGGATACATCATATAGGGGTGGATATCAGTATAATCCCGCAAAATCCGCCTGTGGCTCGACGTAAAATGAAATTACCCACTGTCTTACCCCAGTGTGACTGACACGTCGCCTTCGTGGGTGCTTCTGATTGCTGCATTCATGTATATCGGAAATCAAGCCTATCTGTGGCAGTAAAGCTCACAAGGGACTTTTCCATTGCAACTAAGCTGCTGAGATACGAAATTTGATAACATAGGTTAGATTGAAGGCTTAGAAAGTAATTGATACGCGCTTAAAAGAGGAAAAACCTCAACTAGGCTGCTATGATGACCTACGATTAGCGACGGATTTGAACGCAGCACAGTCACACACCTTTTTTGCCGGCTTAATCTGAAATATAAAATCAATAATGTAGCATCTTTAGCCTGAATTTAGTATTGATTCCGAACACCCCACCGCTGGCAGATCAAGTGTAACCACATGGATCAACCTAATCAGTCCCTACACTTTTGAAACGTAGAATCAAAGCTGTGACCAATTTAATGAGATGTACGTTAGCATCTTCGCGATAAAAAAAAGAAAAATTAGCTAGCTGTGAGCGCCTAAGGCTAATGAGTACGATTAGTGTTTAGTTCAAATCCAGGTTGTGAATTAAAGCTTCTATATTTAACTGAATGACTATGACGACTGTTTCTATTATAGGCGAGTTGAAATGTGTCCGGTTAAACTGATTTATTCGGTCACTACGTCGCATTTAATGTGTATTCGTTTTAGATGTCGAACCTAATTCAATTATAAGGCGTACGTTTGTTTAAATTGCGGTTACGTACGCGCGTTTTACCTCCATGAGTCACTCCATACAAATGCCAGTGAACCCGGCGTGCTTCATTCATTCAATGTTTTAAAGTAGATACCACTCCACGTTTTGTACTATGTGAACATTTAGACTGGCAGAAAAAAACTGAAATAAATTAATAAAAATTAACGAATGAACTTACCTTCCTGGCGAGCTGAATGCCATCCGAGCTGACCGGTTTATTTAATAAACTGGCGTTGGAGTATTGTTCTCCTCCTTCTCCTTTTGCCATAGCAGGTCTTCTCGTTTCTTTTTCGCTGATAAACCTTACACCCTTAAAAATGTAGAAAAATCAGCTGTGTGTGTTTTTTTAGTTGAATGAAACGCGTCCAGTGGAGTCTCGGTAGTCTACTCAATGTGTTTGAAAACTGAAGATGCGGTGGAGGAAAGGGTGGATGTAGTAATTTTTAGAGCGTCCCCGCCCCTTTTTCAACGTTGCCATTCACCCCATGTTTGGGCCCGCCCCTCTATAGGCGGGTCAGCGGCCCCTGTGCTGACTGATAACACTCACACACACACACTGCGTTAAGTGATTATGTTTGTTTATATTCTATACAGTATAACTTATGCAAATATCACATGCTGTATATATCATTACCCATAATACTTCCCATACAGCAATCTAATATATCTCATATATGCCTCTGATGTTGCCATACACCAAAAATCCATTACTTAACCCTTAAAGACCCACAACTATGCTTGTGGCAACTTCCAAGTGAATTTTTCTCCACACCTAAACAAACATTAAATGATTCATCACCATTTATTATAGTATTACCTCTGCATTTTGTATTTTTCCAGTGAAAATCTGGTGTTCTCCGACGTTTTAGTTACTAGATAGATATTCAAAAAAGCTTGGAGTGAATTCAAAGGTTATTATATCAGATTATATATATTCGGGTAAAATGTTGTTTCAAGGTCCCATTTCAAGTTCAGAAGAGTCAACATGGAAACACTGTCATTTTCTGCAACACTATTTCACCAATAAAACCCATGCAGTTTGACAAATGACAGTGATTGTTGACGCTTGCTTTTATGTTTGCTGAAAAAGTCACTTTTTCCTGCTGTTTTCATAGAATAACTTCTACTTTTAACCTTGACTTTATGAGCATCTATATTATTAGTTAATTAAGTATAGGAAAATACCAGATTTTTACTGAAAAAAGTTAAATGCAAAGGTTAATACTGTATTATGATAAATGGTGATAAATCACCAACCAAAGGTTAAATGTAGAGAAAAACACATTCAAAAAGTTAGATGTAGTCAATAATTCGTTTGGAAGTCTGAAACATCTACTACATCTACATCTACATCTACATCTATGTTCCAACAATCACATGGTAACAGGTAACACATTAAAAAACATCTGATTTTTGTAGTATTTTTTCTCATAAATTCATTCATTCTCAGACAATCAAATGTAAAATTGTTACTTAAAATGCATCAGATTAAATGGAGGTTCTCCTGAATCAAACTGACACTATGTATTTGTTTCACAGTTTGTCTATTAATAAAAAAAGAGGAAATAGACGAACAGGATTTTGAAAAAAAAATCAGAACTAAATGGTCTCTACAGGTGGTGAGTATTTCTCTATTTATCTTGAATGGGTTTTACATCATGTGACACCAACTTCTGAAGTTCTACTTCTTCTTTTTAGACTAATCTGAATTTCTCTAATCTTTTTTTCTCTGTCCAGGTGATCCCATTTTTGTTTTTAATGCTCTTTCATATTTGTTGTAAATTTCATTTGTATCATGATGCAGAATTTTACACATGTATAGTCAATATGACCTGGCTAAACTAAATTTAGTGTTGGTCTTTTTTTTTTTTTTTTGCACAGTACTGTAGATTCACTAAAGCTCCAAGTCAAATTCAGTTACATTAACTTTACATTATTAATCTTACTATTACTCTTCAATACCACTAAGTGTGATTTTGTTGCCACAATTTAATCTTCATTAACATCTCTCATTATTCACAAGATTTGCGTAAATGATATCAAATTTACACAATAAATTCAAAACTTTCAATTTATTTATCAAATACTATTTTAAAAAGCAACAAAACTTGGTGGGAATTCAGAATGATGGAGATCAGTGAGTTTAAAATCAGTAAAACACATTTATTTCCTTACTCTTTGAAGTATATGCATTTTATATAGTTAGTTTTTTCTACTGAATCAATTATTTGAATGTTCAATTCAGTGTTGCATTAGTTTGACAAAGTTTCAGTTGTGCTCAGTCTGACTTTTTTCCAGTTTTAACAGTACTTACTGTATATGCCAGTGTACTATTTAAACTACCTTTTCTTAGCTTTTATACCTAACATATGTAACAACCATGCATTCTATATGTATATATAATAAACACACTATAAGCAGATGATTATTTTATGGTATTATATGTGGCACATACATATGTCAATATGTTAAAATGTTCCACAAGTTTTACACTCTGTACATATACTGCATGTTTGCATTTTCATATACATTTATCCATTTTCTGAGCTGCTTAGTCCTCAAGAGGGTTGCAGGGGTTGCACCCAGTGGGAGCACCCAGGATGTGTTGCCTGTTCCATATGGAAATGTCCATACTATTACATTTAAGCATTATGTGGGCTTGGGGTTTTAGTTACATGCAATTTATGTTCAGGTGCTACACTTTAAATGGCCTGAAAATGTTTAATAAATGAATACCATTTTGTTGAAAGTCCTTTTTTTTATTGAACATATTTCATTAACATTCAGCATCAAGCAGCCGTTTCTATCATATGCATTTTATCTGGTATTTAACATAGTAATTACCAAATAGATCATACATGAGAAAAAAGAAAAACAATACATAAATGTATAGGAATAAGTTACTTGTAGATGTAAAATTTAATGATACATAGTTAGCCAGTTTTTTTTTCTCAAATTGTTTCAGAGGCTGTTCCATATTTTATAGACTAAATGCCTGTGGTAATTTCTATGTATTCATTTAGCCATTTCCTGGAAGGTGTCTTTTACCAGCCATCAGCCTTATGTTTATTAAATATTTATTGCTGTTCTAAGACTTTTAATACATAAATTGGAGTCATTCTAACCATATTTTAATCACTAGATTTGTCTGTCCTTTTTCATTAAGAAAGTTTACATAGACCTACTGTATATGAAAACCAAAAACAGACAGGCCACTTAGTAGACCCTGTGGGATTACTTATATCATCTGACGCACTATAAACAAAATAATGCAAACTGTAATACTAGTGCATGATAATATTTTCCAGATACAAATGTCCAGAACCTACTCTCACCTACTGTAAAGTGTAGACGACTTTCAAGCAGTCATTTACATATACAAACACCTCGTTTGCATAAAATGTGTACTTTGGCACATATGTTGGTCCACCAAAAAAGTGAGAATGTGTATGTATGTCTGTGTGTGTGTAGCCTTCACATGTCCCTCACATACTACTGTCAGCGCAAAGTGACCTCCTTCTTCTGTACTTACCTTCAATGAGGACAGTTCAAAGTCAGACCACTTGAGCATCTTTTTATATGATCACACATTTAGCCTCGTTGCTACATAAATGGGAACATACACGAGATTCCTCATGTGTGGTAAAACAAACAAGGACTTTTCTCATGCCACTAGCCTGAGTCTGCCAACTTGCCGCCAAGATGGTTTTCTCAATCTCAGGTCTTTATTTGCAAAGCGTCTCATGCTCTGGCTGTGGATGTATAACTTCCCTATTTAGCTGAGCATACATACCATAAGGCCTAGTGTATACACATGCAGAGTTCTCACTATACCACTGGTCTCAATACTCATCTGTGTGTCTAGCACCGACCTGTAGAACTGGTAGATGATGTATAGATCTCTACAATGTTTGTATGCTCCTGTAGGCTCACACTCTTTCCACCCACACACACACACACACACTTCCACACCTCACACCGGTAACACACATATACACGCTCCTGCCACCACCCACAGTTCTAACATTGATTTACAAAGCAGCTTTATCTCTGAGCTATACACTTATTTGTTTTCACACACCCAATAGACTCACCTTTAAAAAGGGAATCTCCCGATATCACTGTTCAACTCCTGATAATTGAACCATGACCTCGCCAACTGTACAGTTAGGCCATGTGCACACGTGTTGCAAGTTTTTGATGATACTGACTAATCGATGTGTGTCAATATACTGCAGATAAGATAAGACCTGGCCCAACATGACTTGTGTTAGTAAATACCAGTGATGTGTAAAATAGCTTGTAGCACTTTAGGGTAGAAAAATGTACACTAAAATCTGTGCTAAATAATAATAATAATGGATTAGATAGGGCACTTTTTGCATATTGCGTATTATATCACATGCTGAAGAAAATATTAAAGGTTCAATATGTAAAATTTTCACATGCTCAAGTGAAGATTATGGACAGTTTGGAGTGTAGGTGCTGTATCCAGGTCACTTCATACATTAAATCTGTAGAGGAGCAGAAGAGAAACCTCAAAGACCTCAAGGATTTTTGCCAAAAAAACCAAACCTCGGTCCTCTACATAGAAATTACCGCTGTGTAGACTCTTATAGATGTAGACAACCAATGCAGCCGTTAGCTTAGAAGTGCAGAGTAGCTAACCTCAGCAAACAACTGACTCCCAACATATAACAAACCCCAACACGAACCCCACATCAAAAAAGTGCAGTGACCTTGTTATAAACTGACACCTCCTCCGGGATCATTGAATCAAACTGGGATTCTCAAAATGATTCATATATTATTATTTTAAATCATGAAATACATTTGCTTGGCTACAACTACTACAGACATGCACTGATGGGTTAATTGATTAATATAAAAATGGCCCATGTGATAGGCTCCAGCGACCCCAGTGACAATAAAGCGGGTTTAGAACATGACTGACTGACAACTACTACATGTTCTCTGCTTCTTCTTAAAGTTTCACCTTCATCAGTTTATGCTCTTCTGGCTTTTACTTTCCATATTACACTTGTTAAGGCTGCATAGTTACGGAACTACAATTAGCTCTAAACTTTTATGATGGAAATATTTCTAGTAACCCTCTGAAAATTCAGGTCTCTGATGAGCACAGCTGTATTTATTTACTTTTTTTTACAATTCAGAAACTTTACAAAGCTAGTTTGTTAAAGTTAAACAGCTTGTGCTACACCCAGAATGCCTCAAGGACATTAACGCTTGTGGTTCACTGTAGGTGATTAGATGAGCTTATTTCTTTGCATATTGAGTCGTAGAGAAATCTGATAACAAGTCATTGGGGAACGCATGTGGAGATGCATAGTGCCACGTGTCATCACAACATATGCTGGTTGAAATCAGGCGTGATGGGGGCCTGAGCTCAACGCAGGCATCATTGTGCAAAAACATTAAAGATCATAGTGAATAAACATTGAAAATTAGTTGATTTTAAGGTGAAGACGATTCTTCTAATACTGTTAATAGTTGTTTGAGGACATTTGAGTTAATTTCATTGACATGTTGAAATCTTCCTGATCTGCCAGTAGGAACTGTCTGTGCCCCTTCAAGTCCAATTTCAGCAGAGGACGATGAACTTTTGAAACATGTTGAGGTCAGTCTCGCAATATGTTTCAAAAGTTCATTGAGACAGAAGCTAATGTTAGATACTTTGTTTTCAGAGGAAAGAGAGAGCAAAGGGAATTACCCAGAAACATCAGTTATGTATTTTGAAACTGCTTTTCTGGGCTTTTGTGTTGCAGATTGTTCTTTCTGAGTTAAATGTACAACATCCACTTCACAGAATGTTGCTCACGTTGCAGTAAGCATGGGCGGGTCATATGATTTCACTTATTTTTTGTTGTATAGGCCAATTAAGATGATTCAGTCACATGTAGAGAGCTGATGCATGGTGGGAACACTCTGAGGATGCACTGAGGACACATCTGATCCATCCTCACATGGTTTGTATCAAAGCTTCACATTACTTAAACAGCCATCAGTTTGATAGAGAGCATAAATATTGGAGTGTTTCAATGATTAAAAGTCATGTGGTCTGATGAGTCCAGATTGACCCTGTTCCAGAGTTGATGAAATGATTACCCATCATGTCTTGACATTGAAATAAAGGAAACACATTTTGTGGCATTGTGGAAGGTTGGTTACTTTTGTATATTTCTGCAAAGCATTACAGAAACATGTTCATTTTTCTCTCCATGAGGAAAAACAATATTGCTATTTCGCAATTCTGTTTTAAGCACTAGAAGATTGACTTATCACTGGAAATTATTTTATCCATAAAACCAAATTAATTATCCCTTTTAAGACCGCCATTATAACAGGCCGCCAAGGTGTCTTTATGTTTTCTTTGTAATAAAAGTGTCAGAAAATGTCTTTTTGCCAATTCTTTTGCACCTTTGTTGTCAGGAAGGACTTAATTTTCAATATCTGGCCATTAATTATCATTATTATAAATAATAAATGCTTAAAACAGTGTGTTTAAATATACAAAAGAAAAATGTACTGGAAGTTTTTAGCATATTTATTATCAGAAACAACTGTAAATGTCCATAACGAAACTCTTTGAGATTGCAGAAATAACCTTTCAACTATTTTACATCGACTCAAACATGCTCAGGATCTCAGCTTTCTGATGCCATTTGAGTTTTGTGGATAGCACAAATGGTTCAGGAGTTACTGTCATTAGAATGCTATGATGTGCAAAATGCGGAACTGGAGAGACTGCCGTTGTTAAACGGTTAAGTAGTCAAAGAGACTTTCTTGGGTTTCCTCTGTGTATCATCTTTCTATATCCTTAATCTGAATTTGTGACATACAGTCTGAATTCTTATATTTGGTATTTAATGTGTACTGATTCATGGGCAAGAGAACATCACCTTAAATTACAGACCGGATCCATTAAACTTGAGATAGAATGTAGGTGAGCTTGTTCATTTCCATATAGGGCGATGAAGTTCGACCCAATGACAAACTGATCACTCACGACACTTGTGGACCTGCATTCCAAGGTGTGAACAGACGCACATAGGGATGCCAGTGTGTGATCAGATGACAAAAAATGTGTGCTAATGTCACAACTGAAAAGGGCTGTTGTCTCTGAGGTTTGTCATGAAACTGTAGCTGTATCGCTGTGGTATTGACCAATACAATCAGTATGCATCCTTCTCTGTGTTTCTGACTGTCCCCAAGCAGAGGCAGCACCTAAAACATGTATAGCCATCTAAGACAGCCTAAAAATGCTTAACATCAATAGCAGTTTAAAGATACACAATACTGGGAATAACAAGTCTTGTTTTTGCCAAAGTCTAGTGGCTTTGAACCAAGGAATATAACAAAAAAAAAGGAAAAAAGGAAGAAAGGGCTATATAATGGTGATGTTAAGTTGTGAAACATTCCTCATTTGCGATTCTAAGTTAACAAATGAAACAATTACAGCCTGGCAAAAGTATAATTATGAATATTACATTATACTTATTAATTTAGATACCCCGGAGTCTAAAGCATGGACCTTCCTTTTGTGATTAATACATGTACATTTCTAATAATCACACATTGTACCTTTAAGCTTCTTGAATGAATGTGTTTCTGTTCCCAAAGCTGATTTAAACAGAGGGGCACTTGTCCTAACTCAGCAGAAACCCAATCCTATTGCATTTTATCACAACAGGACAAAGCATACTGCACTCATCCTGAGAGACCTGACCCTGATCTCACAAGGTAGTTTTCCCATGGATCACCTTACTCGTCCCATTTCTTTATGCATGTCTACTGTAAAAGTAAAACAACGCATAGCTTGGTGGGCCTCCTGACTGTAACTTGAAAGAACTCTTTAATTTGTTGAAATAATGCCTTGGATTTGGCTTGTGTTGCTGTGTTCGTGGTATTGGAAAACTGAGTGCAGGCAGGGACACGGTCTCACTGGAAAAGCTTTATCCAGGCCCTGGCACAGCAAGTACGAGCCTAAGTTGTCTGGCATGTATTTGTGTATGTAGGTGTGTGTGTATGTGTGTCTGTGTATATGCCCTTTGTGCCACCTCCACTCAGAGGGGCCTCCCACTTGGCATTCAGTGACTCTACCGTTGTCAAAGTCACTCCACTTGTTGATAGGCATCACATTGGTACTTGTGACTATAAAGTGGCTCTGTTAAGGATTGGATTTATTTTGCGTCTTTGTGTACATACAATGTGTGCGACTACAGCCTTATGACTTGTGTGTATTTGTTGCCAAACACAGCGTGTGAGAGTCCGACAGCGGAGTGCAATGCAGTGAATGCAGCGGGCGTCCAGTAGATTGAGCTTTGTTTGCGTCATGTCATCCAAGCTGCAGGGTATTCATAGCTCCAGGTGGGATGGAAACTCAGAAGGGACGGAATAACACACATATGAAAACATAAACAGACATAAACTTGTGTGAGGGCGGTCAAGGGGAATGGGAGGAGCTGTCATGTGCTTTGTGTCCTGAAGTTCAGGTAGTTTCCCATGAACTGGCTTTCAGAGAAGACTTTAGATCAGAGGGGCAGTTGCTGATCCCTTTCTCTGTCACTTTGTGTCAACGTCCAAACCATTTAATATATCTGTGATCTACATGAGTCACAAGTGAGAGACATAAAGTGGATCTGAAACACTGGACAATATTACTGTGGTGTACTGTCTTTGTTCCGTGGGTAATACAGTATGTGGCACTGAAATTAGACTTGTTATTCACTTAGATTTATCAGAAAATTATTGATTTACACTTGAAACAAGCTGATGATGTCAACAAGTTTGGGTTTAGCTTTAGGAGTTACTGAAGTAAACACAGAGTGAAAAACAGTAAAATATAATCTAGGTTTCCAATAAATTCAATGAATAACCCCTGTATTTGTAGTGTCACGTTTTACCCCACATACAAAGAAGCAATATTATTTATTGTTTCAGGTGAAGATCCAATTTTATGAAGTATTTGTGCTTTAAGTTTGTGTTGGGAGTTTTTTTTAATCATAGGAGCTGGTCTTTGTTGTTAGCTCATTTTCAAAGCCTGTCTCAGCTGCTTTCATCCATGAGAACTGTGCACTTATTTCTATGAGGAGGAAAATCATTGTCTTCTTTCCCTCTTTCCCAGTGCCTCTCTTCTGCTTCTTCTTCGTGCAGCAGTTTACAACAGTAGCTGTCATTAACTAATAAAATGGAGTTGGCTAATGGCAACAAACAGCCTTCTTCACATGGGTGTGAACATTACATGTTGAAACTTTAACCCAAAAACGCATTCAACCAAATTCAGTCACACATGTGTTTTACATAATCTGTCCTCAAACCACCTTGGCGTGGTTACTTTAACTTACAAAGCATTTGTGTGTGTTATCATAGTTTTCCCTGTGGGCATAAACAAGAACTATCCAACAACAATGGGTAACGATTCTTATTTAATGGCTGCTTGTTCTAACTTGCATTAAAAGCAGCACCCTTTTAATCTTAGTTCAACCGCCGGTGTAAAGGTATGCAGATTTCTTTCCCTAGTAGTAATGCAGCGGATGGCAGCCTAAGGAAGAAAACTAATTCTGGAAAATTATGGAAATGTTGCTGTTTCTTTGGTGTAATTAATCTGATAGCCAATCTGTCATTTTTGTATTGTAATACAACTGTTGATGATAGTTGAATGATGGAAATATGTGATGGCACCTTCTTAGTTAATGGCTATTTAGAGTTATGCTTCAAAAAATCTGAATAAATACATTTTATTTTACATTTTAAAATCTTCACTTCAGACAGTGTTTTAAAAGATCTCAAATTTAGTGATGTAAAACTTTGTTTATGCACGGATGAAAAGTCTAACCAACAAGAAAACACATTTTAATGTAAATAGGGAAAAGTGCAATAAGAGAAACAGAAACAAATCAAAATAGAAGGATCTGGCACAACTGCATCTATACTTCCAAGGTGCATAGAGAAGGAGAAAAACTTGTTATAGGTCACCAGCAGCAGCAGAACTTTATTTCATTCTAAATATTATAATTTTATTTAAAATGAGTTTTTTTGTTAATATAAGATAAATTATGACTGTATTGATCCCACTGTAGGGACATTTCAGTGCAACCGAAAATAAAAAAAATAAAAAGACAGGCAGAAACATTCAAGAGTGACACATGAAATATGAAGACAAATCTGCTATTTGTATTACTTACACTCTACATACATAAGTATAGAAATAATAAATAACATGGAACCCTTTTGTGCTGGTCATCTCTCAGTTATGACACCACCTCCACTCCAGACACAACAAATCACCTGATGTTTAGGAAGCTGAGGTGATAGTTTCAGAGTCCATGCTTCTTGACAGTGTGGCTAGGATTAGGAGAACATTGAACTTCACTGATATGAAAATGAACTGACCCTGCTGGCATCGTGACATCTGGCCCAGACTGGTGATGTCATTGTGTTTACGTTGGCTGTCTGGCTGCTGTCATATCAGCAGGTGATTGGCACCGGAACTGTTACATTGGAAAGACTGTAGTAAAAGAGTCCAAACCTTATTCACACCTTAGTTCTTTGAAATTATACGAATAGATGAGTCAGTCAGTCAGTCAGTCATCTTCTGAACCCGCTTAATCCTCACTAGGGTCGCGGGGGTCGCTTGGAGCCTATCC
>JAPQRQ010000003.1:16522465-16541917 GCA_037367365.1 Apogon talboti
AGCCTGCGGGCTGTATGTTTAAACCTTAAGTGATCAAATGTCATTTAAAGCTCCAAGGAACTATTGCTGAAGCTGCAAGGACATTTTGACAGGTGCAATGGTGATTTTATGAGCATATTTTCATATTTACAGCTTCATGCTTTATATAATGTGTGAATCATTTGACTGAGTAACTGATTCAGGGTCAGTGTACTAACTTTCATAGATTTACAGTATGTGTATTCTGTTTCTGTATTCTGAGGAACGTGATGTTTGACCTCTCGAAGTGCCTGTATTGCTTTATTTAATCCAAAATTATGACTTTGCTGCCACCTACTGGTGTATTTGGACACCTACAGTTATGGTTCATTTATCCAGATTTCCAGCAGGGGGCAGTAAAAGGCAAAGCAACCAGGGTAAAAACGGGAAGATGTGCTAGACTGAAGTAGATATTTAGTCCAACATAGAGGACATAAGTGACATCACAAAGCAATAAAACCATAAAACAAAAATATTGGTAACCTTTTTTTGGAATTTCTCTATTGTGAGGGTTAAACATGACTGCAACATTTAATATATTCAGTAATCTTCAAAAAGGACCTTGTATTCACACTTGCACATTATGTTCTGTCAACCAATAGAATAAGTCCTTGAGATAGAGCAGTGGTTTTCATGCTTGAGTTGATAAAATGCCACACCAGGAAAGGAACACAATTGATTTGTGACTTACTGCCCTGTTATTTTCATAAATTATGGTATTGGACATGGAGAAGTGGTATAAATTTTGGCTGTTGTTGCTCTAGGTTTGAAGTGGGATGTTGATAATTCACTTCACTTTGTTTTAACATAGATTTTCTGGTAAATTTGATGTGGAAAATTTATATCACTGGTAATGATATACACTGAGTGTGAAACAATTTAATACACCTACTTGAACAAATGAAGCCTGAAACTGAAGCTAATGTGAAAGTCTCTTGAAGTCTCTCTAGAAATAATCAGTATTTTTTTTTTCTGGAGTCATTTTAGTCTTATTTGATTTATATGGATCCTCTAATAAGTGTAATGGTGGTCTCTTTTGTAAATCATTATTCCTTAATGCCTGCCATGTGAACATTCTTTTTGCAACACTCATTCTAGTCTCATCTATTTTATATGGAAGCTCTAGTAAGTGGCACTTTATCATTAAATTATTGCTCTATTTATAAGATCTCAGGTCAAATAGAAACTTTTACATCTCCCATGTTGGGGTTTGATGACAGCTTGTTAGCCTGCTAAGTCGGACTTTGAGAGTTTTGTCTTTACTTCATCAAATACATTTATTCCTGATAGATAGATCAACTCTACTGTAGTTGATAGTTAACAGGTTCCGCTAACTAGGCAGTTATGACGTTGTTACAAATCCGTGATGGATTTCAACACTTTACTAAAACAGTAAGCTAGTATTTAGCATTAGCTCACATCTGACCCCTCCCTGTAGCTCCACCCCCTTTGTCCAAATATGGTCACTTCAGGCTCCAAAACGCTGCAAACTACTGCTTTAATTGACAGGTGTGATTGACAGCTTGCTAACTTACCGAGTTTGTCTTTCAGAGCTTCTTTTTATTGTTTTTTTTTCCCCCTAACAGAAAGCTGTGTTGTAGTTTATGTTAAGAAATGACAGTATCAAGACTATCAAAGGGTTCTGTTGTATGCATGACTACAAAAGCAGTTAGCTTAATTTACATAAGGTGATGTTATAATTGTTGTTGCCTTATGTGGACAGGCATTTATCACTAACTGGCATTTAGCACAAAGTTAACATAGAGACACAAAGACAAAGTACATTCTACCTAAATCTTTGGGAGCGAGAAGCAAAATAGCGGTGAAAGTCATTGCAGTCTGGTTATTGTGAAGCTGCAGAGACATTCTCAGTGACTTTGATTAGCTCAGTGACCAGACACTGCTACGATGACATGTGTGTAGTCTCTCTATTTACAGACTTTCATATTCTGATACTTAAACAGTTTTATCACAAACTTCTATTTTCTTGACTGGTCAAACTGTGAATGTGAAAATGGTGGCACAATTCAATCAAGAAAAGGATCAAAAAATAAATTCTGTCTGTCACTATTGACTGTAATGCATTTTCCCCCAATTAAGGCCCCATGGGACACAACTGGAAGGGACAGGACTTCGACTGTCTATTACTGTTATTACTTATTAGTGCATTTCCTTGTTTCGCAGAGTTTAAAGTGGCGTTGGTGTTAATAGTTTAACTTCTAGCACTTCATTTCATCTGATATGGTCACTTCTGTCTCCAAGAAAAAGAAACAACATGGCAACAGGCAAACTGCCAAACTTCAGAAGAGTCACTGACAAACCAATGGGTCACCACTTATTTAATTCAGTCTCTGGTAACTGAAGGGATGCTGACACAGGGGATGTTTTGTCTCATCTGGATTCATCCATTCCAGGACACCACCAGCCTTCATCGTGTCCCTTTAAGCATTGTGGGGGTGTACTGGATGATGTCACAGCTACCTGTCAGACTGACTGAGTGATTAATCACCACGGGGCCTGGAGTGGGAGGAGAGGGCAAGTGGGATCGGATTGGAATGAGGAAGGGTGGGGCAGAACGCTGATCAATCACAGTGATTGATAGTCTCGATTTGAGGATCAGCATCTCTGGAGGATACTACATCACCACGCTCAGATACAGGCTCACACATACACATAAATGAACACAGGCAAACGGACATGGACACATACACACAGTCAAAGACACTAACGCTATAAATGCAAAGTGCCATCACAGCACAACTCACCCATGGGTGCTGGCTTGTTGCCACATCCACCCTTGAAGTATATGTCAACATGGGAGAAATACACCCTGATACAGGTCTGATTATTACAGGCTGAGTACGGATGGATTTACTGTGATGAGTCAGACGCACAGAGCAGTTCGTGATCCTCACCATCTATTCATGTCAGTGACACATTCTCATCACAGTCACTGTATCCCCTGAGGAGGCAAAGGGATGGAGCGCATTTAGAGACAAATGTACTGGCCGCTGTGAGATTTAATGTAGCCATGTGCTAACACATGCACAAATACTCAGAAGACATATACACAGAAAAGAGTACTATATCACACCTTTTCAGAGTAAAGGAATATTCACCCATTCTACCCCAACTCTACTGATATACACTGAATTCATCACAAGAAAATAAAATAAAATTAAATTAAATTAAATTAAATTAAAATAAATTAAATTAAATTAAATTAAATTAAATTAAATTAAATACCTATGATCATGTAATGATGAGAAAAGTTAAGCCTAGTTGTCAAACATTGTCATTTAACCCATAAAGACCCACTTTTACTTCTGTGGCAGTTCCCAAGTGATTTTTTCTTACTATTTAATCTTCTTTTAAGTGATTTATCACCATTTAGTATCATATTATCATCTGTATTTTGCATTTTTTCAGTCAAAATAAGGTGTTTTCCATTATTTAATTTACTGATCATGTAGCTGTTCATAAAAGCTCAGATTAAAGTTGAGAGTTATTATGTCAAAAAATAGAGAAAACTGAAGAAAAAGTGACTTTTTTTTCAGTATAATGTAGCATTTAGTGAACATAAAACAAGTTTTTCCATCCACTGTCAATGATCCCACTTCATGGGTATTACTGGTGAATCAATGTTGTAGAAGATGACGGTGTTTCCATGGTAACTACGGAGCCTCTGAACGTCCAAATGGGTTATATCTGATGACCATGAAAAGACGACAAACTGTATTTTACACTAGTTATTTCATGTATTAATAGGATTAGTGGATCAACAGGTATTAAACAGTTCAGATCAGTAGATGGTTTTGGTCGGCGGTTGATGTTTGGGTCTTTATGGTTTAACAGAGAATTTCCGTAAAATCTCCTCTATATTGTTAGATAAAATTATGATGTGCCTTTTGCAATCTGCAAAAAAATCCCGCAGCTCTGTTAAATTATTTTCACTTTTTGTGTCTATAGTCAATAGACACAAAAAAGTTTCTTTGTATAATTTCATTTTAGGTATTTTTATTAGGGATTAATATGGTTTATCTTTATCTGTATAAAATATTGATTTATTTTATTTGTCAGGTATACTACTACAATTTGATACAGATTTGGTGTTGCTGGGTTACATGAAATGGAAGTTCACTTATATTAAAAGAACACATCCAGTTTTCTTGGAAACATTTGCATTTTTGAATACATTCTTTGTCATGTGGCCCAGTGGTGTCTATCTATGTTTAACTTTAGTACAACATGGGGTAAATTCAACATACTTCTTTTTATTACATTAAAAAAGACTCTGATGGTATATTTCATCTTTTCTCATAACTGTGGGTTCTTGTACTTACTCAATACAATGTCTGATTTGTGTTTTTTTTAGTGAATGTGATGGGTTTCCATACTCTGTACTTATACGTCCTGTGGTTTTCAGCTCTCCTCTACTGTGTTACAGTATCAGCTGATTAGGGTGAGTAATGACAGACATACAGACAGCTGTCACTAGTCAGGACAGGCGCGTGGAAGGCCACCCCCAACCCCCGAGGCAAATGTCGACCACCTGAGACACCATGGCCCACCAGGAGACCGTCTCCCTGGGGCCAGATAGCTTCACCCCCACATACTCGCATACTTCATCCATATATAACCCTTACCGTGTCTTATTACTGTATATGTGTCCCTACTTCGTTCTACTACCACACTTTTTGTCAATTTTCAACTTAGAGAGTTAGAGTCTATCGACGACTATACAAAGCATCAATATCATTTCTATCATCATCCCACCCCCACCTCTGTCTCTACACCCCCCCACCTCCCACCCCCCAAAATGTGGTGTTTACAATGGGGGAAGTGGGATCATCAGTCCTCCCTCTTTTTGCAATGTTGTAACAACAACATGCACTGATATCCTCTCCTGATTACATCTGTCTGTCTGTCTGCCTGTCTGCCTGTCTGCCTGCCTGTCTGTCTGGTCTGTCTGTCTGGTGTGTTTGTTATGGATGTGAAAAAAGTAAATGTAAAATGCTTTTGAAAACACAAACACAAAAAAGGTAATATGCTAATAGTGCTTTAATGTAATTCTAAAGTATTTTATGGCTTTTACTGGGAAATCATGTTGTTTCGTCTGACAGAGAACAAATAAGTATACACACTGTCATATACTGCAAACCTATTTCCTGTCTTTTTTTTTCCTACTTTGTCTCTCATCACTTTAATGAATTAGTGTGAGTTTACTGTTCCTGTTCCAGATGGTCTGCAGAGGGTTGAGTTCTGTTGGAAAAAGATGTGATGGTTCCTTTGACAAATAAGAATATCTGAGTTAAATGTGTGATGTTAGATGCAGACAAAGTGCACTAAAAAAGCAGGTCTCAGTGATTAAGTTCTAATGGAGAGTTACAAAAGTAGTTAGATTATAAGCTTTTGCAAACACAGTACAGACTTTGTAATGCTTCATAGTTGTTAGTTGTCATTTTTAGCCTTTTAGTTTGATTTTGAGTGCCGCCTGTAGCAGCCCTGTGGACTTAAGGAGGAATAATAGCTCAGAAAATGAATGAATGAATGAATGAATGAAGTCAGGATCTCAGACCTAACTGTAAATAGTATTACACTGAGGGTGAATATTACATCCCATGTTAATATTGTAACATTTAACCTTCTTTCTTCAGCTTTCAGGCCTCATTGGGATACTCATTATCAAATTATGTACCATAATAAAGCACATTTGGAATAAAATGTGATCATAATTTTTGCATTATCCCTTTGCTAAAGTCTTTTTCAGACTGCCTGGAGTTTTCAGAGCTGCATGAAGCCATTTAAAACCTGCCCACCTCTTTCCTTGTGCACACTGCAGCACCCTAGATCAACTGTTTTATGGCCTCCTTTGTCCTCTCTACCTCCTCTGTCTTCTGATTTTCTCTTAACAGGGCCTGAAGGGAGTCGGTACAGACACACAGTACACATTTCTGAAGACCTGTCAGAGAATAGAGACAATCTCCTCTCTGTCAGATTGTGGGGAAAAACTCTGCCACTGGAAAAATAAAAGGATAGACAGAGATACATGCATTGGGTCCAAAGTCAACACCAGGGTTACTGACAGCATCTGTGAGTTTTTGTCTATGACTTCAGTGTGAATAAATAGATGTACTGGAAGCTGTGCACCTTCTACAGGTAAGGATGAGCTGCTGTCTTTCCAAATAAAAAAAAATAAAACAGGGGTGTCAAACTTTTTTTAGTTCAGCATCCACATTCAGCCCAATTTGATCCCAACCAGTAAAATAATACCTATACTTAGAAATAATTACCTATAAATAATAACTCCAAATTTTTCTCTTTGTTTTAGTGCAAAAAAAGTAAAAGTGCAATTTTACCAATATTATGTTTCAGCTTCTCATTTACATACGTGCATTATCACTAACAGATCACAGTGGATCTAGAAAGACACAAAACATTTATTAACAGCCAGAATATTGTTAAAATTCCACTTATTTTTCTGAATAAATTTCAGGTTGGTTATGCTTGTTTAGATCATTCACATTTTTTGTGAAAGGATAGTTTGTAAATGTTAAAGTTTTCATCGTGCATTATATGAGTTGTCTTCATTTCTAAGTTATTAAGTGATTATTTTACTGATTCATCTGAGATCAATTTGGGTTTGTGTGGTTGAACGGAAATGAGTGACTGTTGACTGTAACATCTCCTGTGTAATTTTTTGCACTTTGAAAATTCATCCCGTGGGCCAGATTGGACCCTTTGATGGGCCTGTTTTGGCCCACGAGCCTTATGTTTGATACCATTGATCTAAACAATGTAACGCTGAGAAAGAAAGTGAAAGAGAGAAAGTACTGTATGTGCTGGTAAAACCTAAGGCCATTAGATAGGATTAGTCGAGCACATAGACTATTGAACTACTGGGACCACTTAGCCGTCGGACTAGCAGGCTGTTTTAAAAACGCTTTCACTTTCTCACAAGACTAATTAATAGAGCAGCGCACAACATTTCAATCCCATGGCTAATGAGGAGGCAATAATATAACAAGCTTTTAATTAACCGTCATTGGGTGATTCCAGTTTCTGATTGGCTGTTCGGAGTTTGTGTGTGTGTGCTGCTGGACCTGAACGAGCTGATCTTACAAAGGGGCAAAAGAGTCTTTAAATAAAAGCTAAGGGTTTTTAATTACTTAAGGCATATATCAAGCTTTAACTGCGGTTTCGCTGCTCTCATTAATGACATCTCCACCATAATGTCTCCATCTAGTGGTTTATGTCTGATGTGTTATTGTCCTGGTTGTACACATTAATATTTGACATTGACCTGATGTCTCTGAGTGTTGTGGACCATCAGAGATGGTCTTCTGGTGGACCTACTGAAGGTGGTCCAGATCCTGAACTGTCTGCCTCAGTCCCATGGCCTTCGTCACCCCTGTAGAAATAAACAGGAAAATATACACACGTTGTGTACTTTTTAAAATACAGTAATAAAAGCTTTTGTGTTTGTCACATGTTAGTCTACTGGGTGCACACAATATAAGACTTAACCTCTGTCACAAAGAAATAAAACTGGCAAACAATATCAAACAGGGTTTTGGTTCATTTTATACTCTTTTGTTGTATTTTTATTTTTATTTATTCTGATCCAAGATGGCAGCATGTCCGTTTGCATATCTCTTGGTCTGATCAGTGTTTGTTTGTTTGTTTTAACTATTTTATTGTATTTTAAGTGCCTTTTTCACTCATGAATAAGGTTTTTATGTTGTTATTACTAACTGTTTATTGTTTAATGTGTTTGTTTTTAACTGTGTAATCATGTAACTGTGCATTGTATTTGCTGCTGCCTATTTTGGCCAGGACTCGACTGTAAAAGAGGTTCTTAATCTCAAAGGGATTTCTTCCTGGTTTCATAAAGGTTAAATTAAAAAAGAATTATAATGAATAAATAAATGCTATTCTCATTAACAATTAATCTACACGTCATTTAAAAGATAAATCAATAAAATGCATAGCTTAAAAAAATGTTACAAAATAGCACAAAGAAAAAAATGTTATAGTTTTAAGTTTTAACTTTTTGTTGCATGAATTTCTGCTCATGTATACATGGTTATTTGTTCAACCTAAAAGTCATTTACCTGACACCACTGTCACACAGCTGATTTTGATTGGCTGATTACACTGCATTTTTCTCTGCAGATTATTATATATCTCTGTACATTTTTCTGATTTACTTATTATGGATAAGCAGTTGAATGCTGATTGACCTGTTTATAGGTAGAATTCTATTGTTGTAATCTCATAAATCAATTTCATTTCAGATAGCAACAGTTTTTCATGCATGTATACCTGTTAATTTAATTTATTTCATTCTTTTACATCTGCCCATGAGTAAAAAAAAAATAAATCATAGAAAACGGATGTGACATAGGCAAACATGAATGGAAGACAATAATAGGAAGTTTGAGTCTATATCACATGTACAAAGAAATCCAATAATGGACTGAAATGTCTAAACTAGGAATTTTTGATTATCGCATATCTGAAGTGCATGTAAACAAGTCAGATTTGAGTATTACAATTTTCTGATTACTCAGAGTTATCAGATTTTTATGGTCATGTAAATGGGCTCAGTAGCACATCAACAGGACCAGGCCAACTTGTAAAATAATAATTGATAATATAAAATAATAATTGCAGTGTGGATCAAAAGGGCATTTATGAAAAATTTCAAACTGCTTTTAAAGCATGTCAAAGTACCGAAACTGCACTTTCAAAAGTCTTAACAGTTGACTCTGGATGTCCAGCTGCCCTATTGCTTTTTGACCTGCCATTAGCCTTTGACACAGTTCACCGCCACATTTTACTCTCAGATGGAGTTATGTGTCTGCCTCTGAGGCATGGTCCTGAAGGGATTTCAGTCTTAGTTACCACAGAGGTCATTCAATGTACAAATAACTCTGGGATGGCCCCTCTTGAATGTGGAGTGCCCCAAGGCTCCATCTTTGGCCCAATTCTTTTTATCTTCTACATGTTACCACCAGGGTCCAACCCGAGGCATCACAACATCTTCCATTGTTTCGCACATGGAACAACCCTGGCTGCATGCAGAATCTTGTTAGATGTCTGTGTGCTATTAAAACCTGAATGGGCTCGAATTTTGAAGTTTAAATGATAATAAAATAGAGATTGTTTTATTTGATCACCTTTTTATTTTATCTGCTGACAGTGCTCTGGGCCCTCTTGATGCTTTAACATACCCTGTATAAAAGAGAACCTCGGTGTCATCATAGACAGTGCTTTTAAATTTAGTTAAGACCAGCTTCTTCCAGCTACATCTTTGAGCAAAGGTGAAGCTCTATGTGCCCACAAGCCAGTTTGAGCATGCGGTCCATATGTTTTTTACATCTCGACTGGGTTACCAGCCACAGATGGTCCAAAATGCGACTGACTGGAACCAAATGCCAGACCACATCACCCCTGTGAAGGTTTCCTGTCACTTACACAGGATTTTGCATGTTTTTAAGTGTGTTATACATTTGTATGTTTTAAAGTGCTTTTAACTATGTGCACTCCAGCTAGGTAAACACGATCCTCAAATCTCCTGGTTTTAGACATACCAAGAGCCTATCTGAAGACTAAAGGCAACAGAGCCTTTTCTGTGGCTGGTCCCAGACTCTGGAACACTCTGGCCCAACAAATTACATGTGTGCAATCCATTGAGCACTTTAAATCTCTTTTAAAGGTGTGCTTATTTGCACTGGCTTTTACTACAAGTGTGTGACTTTTATTTGTTTTATCTTCCAGTTGTGTTTTAGGTGTTTTTATTCCATTTTATAAAGTATCTGGTTTAATCACTGTTTAAGTATACCTTTATTCTTATTTTTACAATTTTGTCATATTATTTATTTGCTCATATCTTTGTACATCACTTTGGGATGCTTGTGTTTATAGCATTAAAACCACTGACAACTGAAGCTGAATTTTAGTGTTGTATTAGTACAATTTCTTAATAGATTTAATATAGTGAGAAGTGCCATATTTTCCTCAGTGAAGAAGAAGAAACTGTAAAGTTGAGTTAAATTTTCCCGTAGTATATTGTATTTGGACTGTATTGTGCTGAGCAATCTGCAGTTGCATCATTTATAAGTGTGACAGGGTTGCAATTGTCATGTAAACTGAAAAACCTGTGTTAAACCTGTGTGAGGCAGTAAACGTTCTGTTCCACAGACAGCACTGTGTGGGGGTTTCTGCGCATTTTTAAGCATGAGCGCCTTATAACTAAGTTTGTTAAGGAGAAAGCGCGACTGAAAGATTCCCAGCATCTCTTGAATTCCTTTAGTCAGTGACCTTCTGCTCGCCATGTCAGAAGGCCATATGCTTCACAGACAATAGGGAGAAGATACACACAGTTTGTCTACATTTGAAGAGGGGCTGGAGGAGGTATTGTTAAAGTTAACCATTGTGTCTTCCTCAGCAGGCATGATGGGGCACAATTGCAGGGTGTGTCTAAGGCTGCGGAGTGGGAGGTAAGGAGTTTGTGAAGGGTGAAGGGAGAGCTGAAAGGCTCTGTGGTGAGGTGAGGACCCAAACAGACCAATGAATATAAGGACTCCAAAGGCAGATTGTTTGGGCAATGAACACTCACTATGTGTCACTGGTAAAACACCCTCACACTTAAAAATGAAGAAATACTCCCACAGTTCTTCTGGGACTTTCATTAGTTATATGTTTATTTTATCTTTCACTTTGGGTCTTGATTTCATTTTAGTTAGTTTTACTGGTGCATAAGTATTTGTGTCTCATTTTGGTCAATTAATTACTTTTAGTTTGGTTGTTTTATAGGTACAAAAGCTTTCAGTAATGAATAGTGTTGTGGAAGTTACTTCCAAACATTACAGATTACTTGTTACTGTTATTTATTTATTCCATATCTTACAATATTACTGTGCCAGAATTGTAATGCGTTACATGACTCCTGTATTACTTTTGAGTTACATACAGACTCTCGTCACAAATGGCGGGTTTTCATTTGAGCACACAAATTATGGGTGAAAAGTGTGTTGAAAGGGAAGCGCTATTGAACACGTACTGAATAAAATATTACTGAAAATTGCTTAGTAATGCCTTACCCTACTGTGTTACAACAAAAAGTAATCCATTACTTTTGTAATGTGTTACTCCCAACACTGGTAATAAAAGCATGGCAGGTTGAAAGAATAAAATCAAATTTGATGTACAACAACAAAAAATAGGATTACTTTACCTATAATTCTGTTTTATGTTCATTTGTGGTTCATTACTCATTGTAGTTTATAAATAATTTTCATGTTTTTAGAAACAAGAAAGAGAAAGTTGCAGAAATGAAGATATACTTTATTGATCCCCCAAGGGAGAAATTCAAAAAAACTGTTCCCATACCAAGAGTTGAACCCAGGGAACCTGGGTGAAAACCGGGGATCCTAAACGCTAGACCATATGAGGAGGCAAAACAAGATCAGTAAACACTGGGGAGGAAATATACTTTAAATAAATCAGAGAGCATGAACAATTAGAACATAAAATAGCAGCTCTCAAATGTGAAATGTAAAACCAACAGCTCATATGTAAGGATCACATTAAACACATAGTTTCACCAAATAGAAGAAACATTTTGGATGAAAGTTGCTGAAAATTATGACAAGTCAGTAGAATGTCAAAAGCCTAAGATAAATGAACTTGAGGAAGAAGATCCAAAATATCACCACTGAACTGAATGAAAAACAAAAAAGAGATCTAAAGAAAATACAGACAGAGGATGTGGCCAGTGTTTGAACAGTCACCAAAAGGTTAAAGCTCTGACTGAAAAATATGAATCAGAGGCAGAATAAGACAAGGAAAAGGTACATTCAAAGGAGATTATAGATGTCCATCATGAGCTGCTAGTGGCTAAAAACGTCATACAGGACTGGAAGGCCAAAGAATTAGCAGAACAGAGGAATAAACATCTGGATATTTATGGAATTTTCATATACATTACATGTTTTATATTCCTACTTATACGGTCTGCAGAAGTATAATCACACTAATATTATTTGTCATGTGTGGACTGGTAAACAGGAGATGATTTTTATCTACTCTGACTGCCTGCAAAATGATGCAAAAAAAAAAAAAGAATGGGATTGGATTCATAAGTGGAGGAGTTTTATCCTTGTCTGCTGCATCAGAAAGAGGAACAATATCCATCTCCATCTAATAATACTTTATTCGCATACTTGAATGCTTGGCACAAGATATTATCATATCTAAGAACCAAATTCATACATCAGAATGAAGCATACAAGGCTGGTTCTGCATTTATTCAGATTGTTTTATACTTGGAGAAGAGTCAGTCATCATCACAGACCATCACAGTTTTTCTCATTCAACTGAACAGATAAAGAGCAGAGGATAATGGCTGCACTGAGAGGGGAAAATCTGGTATTTTAGTAATATTAGACATAATACTTAAAGAAAAAGTCATAATATTACAAGAATAAAGTTGTAAAGTCTTACAAAAATAAAAACCAAAAAACCCCCCCAAAAAAACCAAAAACAAAAGCCAGAAAAATAAAGTTTGGAAAAAATTAAGAAATTATGCTTTGTTAACTCATGTAAGAAAACAGGAAGACTGTTAACTCAGCACACAATACTTCTTTGTCAAATACAAACAGCATCTATGTAAGACAGCTGTGTATGTGTCCTCTGGTAATATTGGCAGCTCTTCTACTATTAGGCCTTTCTACCATGGTGTCTTTCTCCTAATATTATACACTCACTGGCCACTTTATTAGGTTCAGACCAAGCATCAGAATGGAGAATATAGATGACTGAATGAATTAATGTTTTGTTTCGGACATATGTAAAGCACAATACAACCACCAACAAAAGCATATGCCCAAAGCAAATTAACAGCATAAGACAAATATTAAAAAAAGAAAAAGAAAAAGAAATTCATATCATTATATGAAAGAAGTGTTTAATGCAATTTTAGTGTCATTTACACATCACAAAAAGACAGGGAAGAAGTAAACACATATTTAATCCCACCCTTTTATTACAATACCACACACAAACTATATGAATCTATATATATCAATAAATACAATAGTTAAGATTTAAGTGGCTTTGAATGTGATGTGGTTGCTGGGGTCAATATGGTTGTTGGGTTGGTCTGAGTATTTCAGAAACTGCTGATCTAATGAGATTTTCATGCACGGTCACCCCTAGGGTTTACAGAGAATGGTCCAAAAAGAGGAAATATCCAGTGAGAGACAGAGGAGAATGGCCCGACTGGTGCGAACGGAGAGAAAAGAAACTCAAATTACCGCTGTTTACGACCCAGGTATGCAGAAGGCATCTCTGGACACACCAAACCTTAAAGCAGATGGTCTCCAGCAGCAGAAGACCACACTGGGTGCCACTCCTGTCAGCTGAGAACAGGAAAACGAGGCTACAGTTCACACAGACTCACCCAAATGGGACAGTAGGAGACTGGAAAAGCAGTGCTGGGTCTGCTCTGACATTTGGGTGGTAGGGTCAGAATATCAACATGACAGATGGATCCATTGGTTTAGGCTGGTGGTGGTTTAACCTCCTAAGACCCAGGAGCCCCACAGGTTTCTGAGTTTTGGCTTTTTTTAATTAAATAATTGCTTATATTGGAAACATCACGATGCAACAGTTTTTTCAGGTGAATTCTTAAAAATTTTTATGGAATGTCATTTGCGGTGGACAGTTGTTTCTTTTTTAATTTTTTTGTATAAAGCTGTGAATTTCTTGTCCTCATATGTGGACAGTGGGTCCTAGGAGGTTAATGATGTGAGGGATGTTTTGTTGGCACACTTTGGACCACTTAGTATCAGTTGAGTATCATTTAACAGCCATGGCATACATGCATACTGTTGTTGACCATGTCCATACCTTTATGATCACGGTGTACTGTCTTTTAACCCTTTCATGCATAGTGGTCACTACAGTGGACAGCTATTCTACAGCTGTAGGGTTTTGTTGTTTTGTTTTGTTTTAGTTGCATATCACCCATCAATTGTTATTAGACTGTAATTAACAGTTTTCTTAAACAGAAAGGGTTATTTTTGTATATTATCTCCATTAAGTGAGTAATAACTAGTATTTCAGTATAATAAAATGTGAGGAAAACATCAGATTAGCTGCATTAAAACTGTTTTTATTTCATAATTTTCACACAGTATATCACTTTCTGATATTGTGTCTTAAATACATATTTCTTTGTTTAAAAAACTGAACACATGGTGTCCAGCTGGGTTGACATTTTTGTAACTCTATGGAAAATATGTTCATTAAAAAAATTCAAATGCATTGTTTTTTTCTTACCTAAAGAGGAATAAAAACACTCATGAGAAAAATCTTGATTAAGGTTCTCACAAT
Organism: Apogon talboti; assembly: GCA_037367365.1. Taxonomy (NCBI): domain Eukaryota; kingdom Metazoa; phylum Chordata; class Actinopteri; order Kurtiformes; family Apogonidae; genus Apogon; species Apogon talboti. Next base: position 16,536,887 of record JAPQRQ010000003.1, read on the forward strand.
TCATGCATGAAAGGGTTAATGGGTAACTCACCAAGTCACAAACCTGTCATCTTGTCGACATGGACCAAAACCTCTGAGAAATGAAAAATTATACCCGTTTTGGAAGATAAAGGGGTCTAACCCAGAACAAGCAAGGTGTACCTAATAAAGTGCCCTACAGTGTGGCCTTAACCCATAAAGACCCAAACATCCACCATCAAACAAAATTGTCTTCTATTGTTAAACGTTTAATACCTGTTGATCCACTAATCCTATCAATACATGTAAATAATTGGTGTAAAATGCAATTTGTCGTCTTTTCATGGTCATCAGATATGACCCATATGGACGTTCAGAGGCTCCGTAGTGAACGTGGAAACACCATCATCTTCTACAATATTGATTCACCAGTAAAACCCATGGAGTTGGATCAATGACAGTGGATGGAGACACCGGGTTTATGTTCAGTTAATGATAGATTTGATTGAAAAAAATCACTCTTTCTTCAGCTTTTTCTGTTTCTGATATAATAACCCTCAACTTTACTCTGACCTTTTATGAACATCTACAGTACATGATCAGTATATTAAATATTGGAATATACCCAATTTTCACTGGAAAATTTAAAGTACGGAGGATTATTTCATAATAAATGGTAATAACTCACTTAAGAAAAGTTAAATAGAGAGAAAAAAATCATTTGGGAACTGACACAAAAGCAGCACTGGGTCTTTATGGGTTAAACCTCATTTGTACAGATAAAAATGTAGGGACAATGTAATAGCTGCACTAATGACCACTGCTTCAAACCAATGAAAAATGTGTATGTGAGGAACAAAATAGGTTTCCATGTAGTGTTTCTAGAATTCACACACGCTACCACTTTTGTGTTGTGTAATTCATAAGTACTACTTTGATTAATGCACCGGTGTACTGAAATAAATTGAGCAGTGCACTGTGAGACAATGCTAACTACTGAGGCAATCTGTGTCGACAGTCTTGTTTTGTTTTGATTCATCCTTGCATGAGAAATCACACCCACGTGGCCGATAGGAATTACCCCTGCTCTCAGAAAGACAATTAATCTTAATTAGGAATACTTATGAGGAGAAGGGGTCTCTCCTGGTTCCTTTCATCCCCACTTATCCTCCTCTGTTGTGCAGGCGACTCCGTTTAGGGCTTTGTTCATTTCTGTTTCCTTTAAAATGACAAAGGAGGAAGAACGCAGATGTGGTTCTCCAGGTATGGCTCATCTGAATAACAAATAGACTGATTTAATCCTGCCACGATTGGCGTTTAGTGAGCGGAGTGAGGCAGATGACTGAATGTTACTGTATCTATGTGTTTCTTTTAGTCAGCTGTGCTCTCAGTGGGTCACTTTTTTCAAGGCCCTGGTGTTGATTTGCATGTTCTGATCTGTCCTTCCTCTTCCAGTTTCATCCAGTCTCCGACCAACACAGATGCTACCGTCTATCAGTCTTCCCCGTTGACAAGCTGAAGCCACACTCCCTCTTTTGATCTCCCATCGGGGGTTCTTTGTGTGTGAATGTGTTTGTGTGCCCATCTGTGTCTGGGTGTCCATCTGTAGGTTACCACACCTCCCTTCCTCCGAGCTACAAGACCAGCACACGATCAACAGTAACATCGTATCATCAGCAGCTGAATCCTGTTGTTAAATCTGCAAAAAAAAAATTACACTTCCAGCTTCAAAAGTCACAAAAGTGCAATTTGCTGCTGGAAAATCTATATCTTATCCCACCAACAAACACACATCCTGTTTACCATCTGCCCCTGAGCTATTTTAATTACTTAATTGGGCTTTTACAAGTCAACAGGCCACATCCCTGTTTTGCTGAAAAAAATCGCACACTTTAGCAGAGAAGAACCACACAGAGGGATGAGATGAGTCGAAACCCTTCAGCTGCATACCTTATAACCAAATGCACATGCTGCAGAATAATAAACTGATCCTATGGCGTAAAAAGAGTGAGCTCTAAAGGTTTTCTTGGTTTTCTACATGCTAGTATATACAGTGTTTATAAATGAATAGAGAAAGATTAAAGTGAAGCACCTATATGTGTGATATCTGTCAGCTTTGTGACCATGATTGATCAAAATGTTTAACCCATAAAGACCCAAACATCCACTGGTGACCAAAACCATCTACTGATCTAAATTGTTTAATACCTATTGATCCACTAATCCTATCAATACATGTGAATAATTAGTGTTAAATGTAGTTTGTGGTTTTTTCGTGGTCATCAGATATGACCCATTTGGACGTTCAGAGGCTCTGTAGTTACCGTGAAAACACGTCATCTTCTACAACATTGATTCAACAGTAAAACCCATGGAGTTGGATCAATGACAGCCATCCTAGACACTTGTTTTATGTTCAGTTAATGATATATTTTACTGACAAAGTCACTTTTTCCTCAGTTTTCTCTGTTTTTTGATATAATAAAGTTTAATCTGAGCTTTTATGAACACCTATATGATCTGTACATTGAATAATGAAAATATCTAATTTTCACTGGAAAAATGGAAAATTCAGAGGATTATTTCATAATAAATGGTGACAAATCACTTAAGAAATGTTAGATAGGGAGAAAAATCATTTGGGAACTACCACAAAAGTAGCACTGGGTCTTTATGGATTAAGGATTTTCTTGAATTTCAGTCCATGGAAATGTCTGTAAACCGTGAATACTGCACAAACAATCTCTGTCTCTGAACCAAAAATATGTATGTTATTGAGCATGTTTACATGACCATGAAAATCCGATAACTGTGAGTAATCAGACAATTGTAATAATCAGATCTGACGTGTTTACTTGAACATAAGAAATGCGATAATTGAAAACCCTGGTTTGGACGCTCCAGTCCATTATCAGATTTCTTTCAGAGTATATTCGTACATAGTGATGGTCGATTCAAAATTCCTGTTTTCTACAATTTTAATTCTGTTTACACATGCACAGACATAAAAGGATGAAATAAATCAGATTAACCTGCATACATGCAGGAAGACATCGGTGCACTGGGGCGAAATACAGGTGTGTTAGTCTGATTTTTCATAATCAGATTACTACTGTTATTTTATAAAACATACTGTATCAGATTATCCCCTTTACATGATCCCTTGAATAATCTGATAACTCCAGAAATTGGATATTGATTGAAGTATTGGCTTGCATGTAAACAGGCTCATTATTTTTTCCCTCAATAAGCAGGTTTTTTGGTTGAGGTCCACAACTTCCTGCCTGTCTTTAAGGAATAAAAGTGCTTTGGTCAGAGTTAGGAAAAGATTAGAAAAGAAAAGATAATCTTTAGAGTTTTTTTGTATTGAAACCAAACCTTAGTGTCTTTTCCAGTGTGTGCGATTAGTGTCAAACTAATCGCAAAAGTCATCGTATAGTACAGTGTTGTGCAAAAGTCTATGACCATAAAATACACATGCGCAAATACACACACAAACATATGTATGACTTGAATGTACAGCATATGAATGGATGTGAATGGCACTGAAAATAAAAACACCTTTCAGAAAAAAAGTTTGAAAGATTATGGGAGCTGTATGGGATCATTTATATGGAGATAGTTATAAAAGACAGTCCAAGTGTAAGAAAAACAGAAAAACTAGGTAGAATATACAATAAAATTATTTAAGAAAAGGCCACACTATATACTCTTGCTTTATTACCTATTTACTGACTGTTTTATTGCTGTTTTTGTCTTGTTGTGATGTTTATGTGTTTTAGTCTTTTGTTGCTTGAGAGTGTTAAACTGAATTTTGTTGTAAATATACATCTTTAAACTTCCTCATGATTCTGCCTGTACTTATTCTTATATTTACTGACTTTTAGCTGCAGAGGCCATTTAGTTATAATTTTTGTGCATATATTTAAAAAATTTTTGTATGCTAATAAACAGACTCTAAAATAAATATAGGTGCTCATTACAACCCTCAAAAATAACAAAGCTAAAGGCAGCCTCAGACTACAATTCCTGCTGTAACCCAACAATAAAAAAATTATTAAATAGTTGAATGTGAAGGTGATTTCTGAGAAATACACAATAAGAGAGCTGATTTACATGTGTCTAGAAATGTTGACATAATTTCACTTCATCACCACTAATATAAGCGATAAGAGATGTGTCTATAGGTTACAGACATGGACACAGTATTGCAGTATTTTTTGGTGGTGAATGGCTCAGCCGCCTGCAGAGTGTGAGAAGAATCTTACATCACATGTTGTTTCTCTACCAGGGGTCATATGATTACAGGGAAGTCAGTCTCAGTTGGAAACCTGTGGAATCAACACCCAGCAGGTAGCCTCTCGACTTTTAAGATAAAGTTTATAGTTAGGATCAGTTGAGGCAACTTCGAATGGTGATGCTAAAGACAAAAGCAGCTGGTGGACCTCCCATGATGCACTAGGCGCCCCTCCTTTCCTTACTTTCATGCTCCGTGCATTCATACACCACCATATACCCCAGAGATTGTACTTTTTCCTCTCTGTCTTCTACTTCCCCTGTGATGTGCTTTTGGTTTCATCCTGTTAAAAGTTTCCCCTCCCTACTATCACCAAGGCATGTATAACCGGAACCGAGTATTTATGGAAACAGATATATCTCCACCTCTGTTTTCAATAATAACATCGTACACACCACATCATTTTTGGAAAAATTTTTATCTACACCAATCTGCGTAAATAGAGCACTATCATGAGGTTAGGTTTAGGATAAACCAAAGTTGTACACGTGATAAGGTATTTTTTGTCGCATAATGTGATGTTCAGGACCCAAAACATCCATTGTTTTCCAAAATCTACACTTTGGCTGCAGTTTTCAGAAAAAATTCAGTTGTTTGCAATAAGTTTTCATGTGGATGAAAGGCAAAAACACATATTATATCAGTTTTTCCAGATACCCGTCTACATGTACACATGGCACAAGGGTTTGTTATAACTGGGTGGATTTGTCCTCAGTTAATACCCATGTCCAAAAAAGAACCTATATACACTCGTGGCCAAAAGTTTTGGGAATGAC
>JAPQRQ010000003.1:16545598-16559605 GCA_037367365.1 Apogon talboti
TATATATATAGGGACAGTTTTTCCCATTCTGACTGTGGTTGAAGCCTCAGTAGGTTGAATTTAAGGCCACAAATTAGTTGTAGTCCACCTGTAAACCAACCCTTTATCTCTCCATGTTTGCCTTAGATCAAAACTTTCTTCTTCTTAAGTACCCTCTTGGAGTTACATGCGCTTTTCATTTCTGCTTTTCATTTCTTCTATCCCTGCCGCCTTTTGCTTTAAAAAAAACAAAACAAAACGCCACGTCAGGACTTGGGGAGAGGTTGATATTGTCCCCACAATCCCTCGCTTGGTCCTGCTTCTATAGCCTGGGCTTGGGCTGCTTTAGCCTACAGCATCTGCTGTGCAGGGGTTGGTCTGCTGGTTCTCTACATTCCCAGCTCAACACATGGCACATCTGGAGAAAGGATGATGCTGTTGATGAGCCCAGTATGGAGGAACTTATCCAGTACCAGGCTGTCCTAGCCTGACTCTAATAAGTGCACACAGAATTCATAACAGAGTGGCCAGGAAAACCTTATGTCTCCAGCCCATTGCCATACTTTTTGTAAATGATTAAGATTGTTCAGAGTAGTGGGTGGCTGGCCTGTGAAACAATAAATGCTTTTCCAAGAAACCAGAAAAGACTCCTTATGTATGACATTTAGAATGCAATGTCATTTTGTCTGTTTACTCCCCCTAGAGTTTCCCATTAATTCTATAGACAAATGGTTCCCAAACTTTTTGAGATTGTGACCCAGACAAACAGTTTTGTTTCTCCTTGGGACCCAAATTTGCAAAAAATATTTATTACCATAATGACTATATTTTTGCTGACTGTTCATCATAACACTAGAAAAAATACACTTGTCATAACGTAAAAGAAAGATGATGCTGCCAATCATAACTATCAGACAGACAAACAGACTTGCATAAAACAAATAATTCACATACTAAACACACAAACTGGGACTGATGGACTTTTTGCTTTCTCTTTTAGTCTCTTCCTTGAATCCCTTTTGTCTTGAGTCCTTTACGTTGTTTTCTTCTGCCGTGTCTTGAATGTTGCTTTGGTGAACATTTGTTAGGTCTGTCAGATACACTCTTCTCCTGTTTTGTGTAGGATAATGAATTCTTATGTCATATTGTCATATTTACTTATGACCCACAGTAGTCTCATAATGAATCAAAAATACTGTAGAGAGCAGAGTCTCATTCTTAATGTGGCAACTTGTATCGCTATCAAACCGAGCTCAATTTTAAATGGCAAAGAAAATCTCGCCTTTAATTGTATCCATGCTTATATTTGCTTGTTATGTCGGAATTGTGCACCGTCACAGTTTTAGTAACTCAACACAAAGGAATACAACACATACCATGATACACTGCACAATGAATATAATATGGTGGAACATAGAACCAGTTAAGATGTTGAAGCCTACAATATCGTTCAGAAAGTTGTGATAAGTTCAGACCATGATTCAAGCATATTTGAAGTTCACTGCCATTACTTTGGTGTCAGTTAAACATGTTATACAAACTTCTGCAAGCTCCTTTGGTGTTCAGACTGTAACTTACCCATATCTTGCTGAATATTAGTGGTGACCTAATTCTATGAGGTTAAGACATTTGTCCATTTGAAAAATGATCAAATGATGTGGGTGGCAAAAGACAAATTATTGACAAACATTTTCGAGCACGGACAAACTGACACTCTCAGAAGCACATCCATCTTCTGTGATAGCACTCCACCCATTCTCCACACAATCACCAATATATTCTGCTACACTACTCAACATGATGACCGTGCCCCTCCAGAGGCTTTGATGTGTATATCATGGAATAATTTTTCTTCCCTCTCCCATCTTCAACTCACCCACATGCACTCTGGGCTCCTTTCTATGCTTTGCAAGTGGGAGCTGCTGTGTAATAAGAGAGTGAGTGCAGAGAGCCCTTTTCACAAAGACCCACAGTGAGTGGACAATGAGCCTCGGGGAGAACATCGGCTATTGTGAATGGTAAAATGGGGTGACCCAACTCCTTCCCTCTCCGTCGCTCTTGCTTTTCGTCCCCCTTCTGCTCCACATTTTCTCCTCCGCCCTTTTTCTTGACGCTCAAGGTCTTGCTCGCTCATGCTGTCACTAATTTCTTTGTACTTGTGTTATCAAGTTTTTCTCTCTTTTATGCTTTAACCTTTTCTAATTTTCATTACTTTGTTGCATATATGAGAACTGTTTCTAGCATTTTCTTCACACTACCACTGGCTTATCATCCATTATTTTCTGTTCTCCCATCCTCTGTGTTATTCTACTGGGCAAAGCGCATCCACCCCCTCCATCCCTCTTCTATATCTCCTTCATTCTGTTCCTCTTTTTATTCCCCATCATCTCTGTCCATCTCTTCCTGGTCCAGCTGTGATAGAGAACGATAAGCCCTCCTATACTATCCAGTATGCCCTGGCTGCCCCGAACAAGAGCTGCAGTGTGGAGAGAGTGGGGGTGGGTGGGGGGGACCAAGGGGTGAATTGGGCCTAATTCTGACAGTCTTTCTATTAGCTTACAAATAATTTTTCTGTGGAGATGTGATTTCCTAAAAGGATCCAAGTAAGTTCAGTTGGGTTCAGTTCAATGTTTGCATGCTTCTGAAGTTTGCATTAGCATCTGTTTTGTGTAGAAAGACAGTTATTTCAGAATCAGAATCAGAATGCCCTTTATTGTCATTATACTGGTGTACAACGAGATTGAAGAGCTATTCCTTCCAGTGCAATATACATGGAAATACACTATATATATATATGTTGTGTATAAGGACAATCATTAGCTTAAAACAGGGTTAGCTAATATCATCTGAATTGCTGCCATCCATGGTCAGCCTTTAAATTGTCTTTTTTCCCCCTGAAAATCATTACACTTACTCCCAAATTCTTCATTCTTCATCTCTTCTGCTCTTCTACAGCAGCAGCAGTGTGCAGTACTCATTACAGTTAACTTTGAACCTAACATGAACAAAAGACCCCAGCACAAAACTTACTCAAATTTGACTCCTGCACACAACCATGCCTGAACTAAATGCATTGAATCTTCAACAGTAAACAGTCCAAGTTATTTATTTATTAGGGACCTTAACAAGTGTTTCCCCTTTTTACAACATCATTAGAGTACCATGCATATGTACATCCTTATTCTGTAGACGCAAACAAAACAATCAGCTCAGTAGCCTCTAATACATAGAGACAAGCACATACACACACACACACACAGACTGATAATTTCCCAGACAGTTATGCAACATGAAGACGAAAAAAAAAAAAAGCAGACGATTTAGAGGAAGTGTTTGCATAGAAGTATTTGGTTGTATTTGTTTACTACGATTTGTATGCATATACTGTAAGTGGGCTTATCAGCACTCCTGTTGACTATATGTGTGAGAGAGTTGTGTATATTATCTGCCTGTCTGTGTATGTGTCAGAGTGTGCAATGTTTCAATAATGCTCAATCAAGCCACCCTGCCAAATATCAGTTATGTAATTGCGTCGTTTTCTTCAAGTCTGTTCCTGTGAACTGCTATCTCTTCACCTCCCTAAATCTCCCATCATGCTGCTTCTTCCTCTCTGTGCCGTCTCCCGTCGTCCCCTGGTTGCCTCTATATCTGTCACATCCTCCTCTAATTCATTATGTTTTCCACAACATCCCTCATCTTTCCCTGTTTCATCCTCATATTCTGTCCTTTTTCCTGCAGACACTTGTTATTCCCTGCTTTCTGACACAAACGCATAGACCCCTCTCTTTTTCTCACTCACGCCCTCTCTCCGTCTCTGTCTTTACCCCCCCCCCTCCTCTCAGCCTCTCAAGAGTACAGTCTGTGCTGACAGCCTGTTCCTCCAGAATTGATTTCTACCCAGAATGCAATAAAAGTCACTGAAGAAAGAAGAGGAGCAACTGAGGAACAACAACCTGTCAATCAGTCTCTTCTGGTGAGCGTGTTGTGTGTAATATAGGCTGAGGTTTGACTCTCCTACATAAAGCATGTTGAGAGTTGACTTATCTGTCTATACATTACAGACACAGTGATTTCATTACATGTGAAAGCACACCCTTGGTATTCGTACCCTCATCAGGCTACATGGATTTCCTGCCACCTTGTTGCTTTTTCTATAACTGCTAATGATTAGCTGTGCTGCCATTTGATTACAATCGATTCTTCATTTGAGTACATGCACTCATTTTTGTGCAGATAATAATGGCACCAAAAATACAATAACGCATGAAGATCATAGGGTCAAAGGAGATGTAGTGTTAAGATATGTATTTTCAGGGAATTTAATATTCATTAATCACTATTTTTTGTCATCAGAAACAACAGACATAGCATGAAAACCACATAATTTTAATAAGACAACAATATATATATATATATAGTATGTATAGCATTTTTTTCTTTCTTTTTTTTTTTTAGAAATAATAATTTATTTCCTAGTAATTTTTATTATACTTGAATGGAGCAACTGTGACACACAATAATTTCCCCCTGGGATTAATAAGGTATTCTTATTGTGATTTCACATTTAGCATCGCATTTTATCATTCAATTTAGCTTTTCTGTTTCTATTTCTGTTAAAGTTTCGACATTTAATATTTGTGCACACGTATTTACCTCTGTAAAGTTTGTATTTTAATGAATTTAGTGGTTGCAGCATGTGTTAATGTTTACTAATACCATCTCTAAGCAGCGGCTGTTTCACTTGCCTCAATTCATGTCCGTACGCATTGTCTTTAGAGAGCTATTTTTTGTGTGACGATGTTCAACCAAGTTCTTCAGTTTCTCTCTTCAGTTCTTTTACAGTCGCGACAGTGAGCAACACAAGCCATTGTTAGTGCAGACAACAATTAACCAGCATCCACCACAACACACAAGTAGAAAAACTGTTTCTACTTGAACCTGAAACTCAATAGAGACCCAAAGTTTTGCCCCTTTTGTTTGTGCCCCATAGGACTGTATTTCAGAAAGAAAGTATATTACAATCAATAGCAAGAGACAAGTCATTTTTGAGCATTTAAACACACAATAGTTGACAATTTACAGGATCATTTTATAATTCATGATAGTTGCAATTTGTTGTGAAACTGTTCCCCACTGGACATTGGAGTATTTCGTATTTGTTCACTACTTCCTGTCTCATGTATTTCTCAATAATTTTTGTCTGTTTCTGGGATTTTAAAGACAGTAGATACGACTGTTTTACCCTGGTTTCAGAACTGCTAAACTATGAGCTAAGTTTTTAAATGAAATAAATTTAAGTTTTTTTCTTTTACAGTTCATCATCTATTACTAGTTAATGAATTAGCAGTGGCTAACGGCAGCTAGTAAGCTAATCATAGTCGGTCATGGGAAATTACAAGTTAAGTTTAAAATCCCAAAAATTTGCAGCTTTTAAGAAATCATTTGGAGTTGCAACCCTAGTTTTGTGTGTATACTGTATTAAATCTATATTGGTGCTATCTGTATTTTTATTTTTATGACTTTATTCCCAGTTGAAATAAGTGTAAATTAACAGTACAATGTATCCTGATGCTGCTCAGGTGCAAATACATGTTACTGGCATACACTGTACTGGCATTTGTGTGATACTACGGACTATACCGGCTACTGGACTGTGTTCTCCTTCTGCCACAGCCATCTGTCATTCTGTCATAGTTCAAGTTGTTGCCATGGCTGCATTGAATTGTGGGATGTGTATGCTGGTAAAGTGTCTTTCATACTCTATTTGCCTCTAAGTAGCATGGAACTCATACTATTTGTATCATACTATCATTTCCAATAGACTAAAAAATAGTGCATACTGCTTCTGCTTACTTGGGATGTTGGATTTTGGACACTTCTCACAATTTCTTATACGTGCTCAATGAAAATGTAGCAAACCTTCTATTTCATTTGCATCTGATGTTAGACACTCCATGAAAGAAAAAGATGTTTTTAATACAAAATCATTCCAATCCTCTATTTCACCAGCGGTACAAAGCTATTGAGAATATATTTCATTATTAAATAGGGGTGACATGAAGTCATATTCTCACATTTGTTTGACCATTGCATTTCCAGTACAGATGAGGTACTGACAAATACTAGAAAACAGCAGATAACAAGAAAAGTAGCCACTGTTGCTTGCCGTGTGTGTTGTATTTTTAAGAATAACAATTGTAGTTTATTTCTGATAGAGAATATGCTCAAGTAATGAGTAATAAATAATGTTTCTTTTCTTCAAGGTAAAAGATATTTGTAATGTTATCATCAGTGTTGACATTTTCAGCAGTTTGTTTTTTGAACACAACTTTAGTTCCAGCTGCTCTTTGGGATAATGGTTAGTTGATATATGAAAGTTGGCTTGTTGTTTTTTTTTAGCACATCTGTAGATATATGGACAACAAAACAGATTAGGAACCTTTATACTTCATTTTATAATTTGGTTCGTACATATTACTGTGTGGAAAATTAGCTTTTTTCCTAACTTCATATGCAAGTGAGTGAAGCTAATGGCGTTGCTCTGTCACACTTTGTTGGTGACATAAGAATAGCATGAATTCATGTTTAATGAAGTGATGTTGAACTGATGAATCATTGTGGATGAATCATATGTCCATAATAGCACAGTTGTACCCATGATCCATGACGACAAAGATACAAAGAAATACAAAAAATAGCACATTGTCAATGTTTTCCAGCGAACGTTGGCCATGTTTTCAGAAGAGCTTGTGTTCCTCCTCCATCTCATTGTAGGTCACACCCTGGTTTTGTGTTGAAACCACCCTTGTTTATACAAGAACATATGAAAATGTCCCCTTTTCATTGTAGCTTTACATTTATTTCCATGCGTAGGCAGGAGATGCCTTAAAACCTGGAGATATAAAAATAAAACTAGATAGGTAAACGGAAAAAAACAACATTTTCAATCTGAATGCACAGATGCTTTAAAATAAGCAAAGCGAGAGGTGAAAGGGTTAGATAGAGAAATAAATTGTGCATACGCATGTGTGTGCAGCTTCGATAGCGCAGTATAATGAGCATCTGGACTGAAAGGCAATCCTCTGCTTGTGTGTGACATTGTAGGCTCCGGTGTGTCAGTAGGAGGTCGACACCATCCAGTGGGTAGCAGCTGTCATTTTTCCCCGCCGCTCTCCCAGATTACATACAGTGAACCTGCGATGGCCCAGACACACAGAAACACTGATGGGTGGACCCCAGACTAGGTGTTCATTGATTAGTCTGGGAGGTCAGTGTCAGGTGGTGTGGGGGTGGGCGGAGAAATGACATGAGGTCTGACCCACAGCGGAGGGTGTAGAGTGGAGGAGGGCTCAGGCATTACTGTCTGCTTTCCCATGCTCCATTCCACCCATTTCTTGCAAAGTTTACTTCCCTCTTCATTAATTAATCAATAAATCAGCCTGTTACACACATTGCCTGGTTGTCCATGACCCAATACCCCAGCGATGGAACTACATTATTAGGATGTGGCTTATATAACATACCAGAGCTGATGGACAATACCAGCATTTTGCAACCCACTGGGAATTGGTAATTACGCAACTGGGCACTGCATTTAAAAAGCAATTAGTTACAAGGAAAAGTAACTTGCTTTTCTTAGAAACATCCATTTCAGTTCTGTAATCGACGCAAACAGAGTGAGACTATCAACTATCAAATTTTATTTAACATTGTACCTATTACTGCAATGAAATGAATGAAAAATACTTATACTAGGGCTGAGAACATCTCTCTGCATAGTGGCCTACTGTGTTTCTTTTTTGTGCTTGTTAGTTTCTGTTGACGCTGGTTGATTATTTTCAACAACATACCGTAATCAATTTGTTTAGTTCTGCCTGATTTACAGATTGTACATATAATTATTTTTCTTTGCCGTCTTTTGAGGTTATAAAGGGCGAAATGCATACTAATATACACTACACGGACAAAAAAAAAGTCTTCTTACTGTAGTTAGAGTTAAATAACCTGTTCCAGCTGTAACATTATTAACCACTGCAGTACTTTACCAATGGAAGGATCTGAACTATTTACTTAGTTAAATCCAGGCTGCAGGCAGTTACTGTTTTTTTGGCCAGGGTGTTTATTTAACTCTAACTGATGCAGTAAGCATCCTCTCATGTCTTTAACGTCTAAAAGATTGGACAATGCTAGGACTGGTCAAGATCATCAGGTCCAGACTCTAATTTGGGATGTGATGAAGACTTGATGCAGCAGTCCGATTCTCCATCATCAATAATCAAAAATTAATGCAACTTTGGATGGAAAAAATATTATGAACCTTATTGTGACACTAGGTCACAGGGGGGTTGCAGAAGCCTATCCCAGCTACCTATGGGTGAGGGCGGAGTACACCCTGGACGAGTCGCCGGTTCATCGCAGGGCTGACGTATAGAGACGAACAACCAATCACTCTCACATTCACACCTATGGGCAATTTTAGGTTGACCAATTAACCTTTGGATGGTGGGAGGAAGCCGGAGTACCTGGAGAGAATCCTTGCAGACACGGGGAGAACATGCAAATTCCACACAGAAAGGTCCCTGGTCAGAATGGAACCCAGGACCTTCTTGCTGTGTGAGGCGACAGTGCTATCCGCTACACCACTGTGTCGAACCAGACTGTTCATGTCATTTTCAAATGTTGGTTGCTTTGGTAGCTTCAATGTTTCCAGCTGCAAGACTCTGCTATTATTTACTGCACATCATACTACAGCAGTTTTACAGAACATACTTACAGTACATCTGTAGTCGCTTGTTTCCCCTGCAGCACATGGTTTTGGAGCTGTAAAACTCATAATACACCCACATTCCAGTGCATCAGTTCACGGTAATACACCATAATGCTAGTTGCAACTCACTATTAAATAGAAGAGGAAGTCTGCAATAAGCGAGGCATACTGCCGATTTTTTTACATATTTCATGCTACGCTGTATCAAAATCAGCACATACAGCTAACATACCAGACAGTTTTGAACCCATCTTTTGTCCCATTACGATTGCTAAGAATCGAAATGTGAATAAAATAAAAAACAAATGGTCCCAGTCCTTCTGTCAGACTTTGTTGTGCTTTTCATGAGGGTTAAGGCTTCCCTGCTGTCAACTTGTCAAATACATGATTCGCACAGAAATGGTCTAAATGTGCAAAAAGTACATTTTTTGGAGGATATACAGAATATACATATTTAAATTTTTTCCTGTTGCTTTTAATATCCACTGCACCAGTGTCTCCCTGCTTGCATGTTAAGTGTGATCCCTTGAATTATTTGCAGTGTTCAGTATTTTAAAGTAGTATCATATCCTACCGCAACAGCCCACAGGAATCATTATGGCTTCATTTGATCTCCTCCAATGTAATGATTAGAAGCAAATATTCAAATAAAACCACAACATGTTATATCAGAGACTGCTTGAAGCAGTCAAACCGTCAAAGACGAAATCTGTAAAATTCCACAAATAAACTGAAGAGTTGAAAGAGTTAAAAAGCTCTGGCACAGACAGGACAGGGAGGTCTTGACGTTTTATCATAGTCACTGCTTTTTGTGCTGTGATGGAATCAGGACTGAGGTTTGCAACAACTCAATCAAATCAATCAATCAAAGTTTATTTATGTACCGCCAAATCATAACAACAGTTATCTCATGACACTTTACATATAGAGCTGGTTGAAACTAGACTCTTAAGCCAATTTACAGAAACCCAACAGAATCCTCCAGGATGAAACACTTAGTGACAGTGGTGTGGAAAAGTACTGGTAAAACGGAACTTTTCCACACCACTGTCACCTCGAGCAGACCCTGACTCCTGGAGGCTGGTCGTCTGCCTTGACCAGTGGGGGTTAAAGAGAGAGAGAGAGAGAGAGAGAGAGAGAGAGAGAGAGGTATTGGGGGAGGGGGCAAATAGGGGGAGACACATGGATGCACAACAAACTGAACTAGAACCGTTAAAAACTAGAACAGCTGGTGTTAGTATAATTACCAAAAACTAGATTAATGTCCATAATTGTTAATACTACTACACTAAATACAAGTACTAACAGTAGATATACTACTACTGCAGCTGTTAGTACGACTTCAGAACTTGTTTTTTGCACACCAGCACTGTTATGTAATATTATGTATCATTATAGGAATAGATGTAGTTAAAACCTACATTATTTGCTCTGAAATATAGTTAAAAACAAGTAAATATTACATGGACATTACAAGCAAATAAGAGTACAGAGTTACAGTGGGTGGTCAAGCATGTTCAATTTAACATTAAGTTTCTATTGTTTTTTTTTATTTTACATTGTGTTTTTTTACCCATTTCATACAGTGTTCATAAAGCTTCATTCATATATGATTAGTTGTCACAAATGCATTTCAGGAAATGTGTGTTATTTTCATCTTTGTTTACTGGTTTGCACTCACTAAAATTATGAAGTGGAAAATAGGTCAAGGAAAATGTGTCTTTTCATACTCTGCCAGACCAAACATCACACATTTCTTTTGTGTTTACATACACTTAGTACAGCAGCTGTTGAATGTTGAAACTACATATTCACTTGTTTTTCTTGTGTAAAGTTTGTATTGCTGGGATTGTTGATGGTTGTGGTTCTAAGATAATGATTGCGTTGGCTTATTGCACACTGCAGGTCTTAATACTCAAATCTGATTTTTTGCTGAAATGCTGGTTCACATTATAATCACACACTCTTATGTGTATGGTATATGCTGGTATTGTGTGTGTGTGTGTGAGTGTGTGTGTGTCTGAATGAGAGGTATGTGTGTGTTTAGCTTATTTTTTAGAGCTCCGGTTTACTCTTGTGCTCAAACTTTGTTGTATTTATTACAATGACAATAAAGGATTTAATCTAATCTAATCTAATCTAATTATAAATGCGACTGCCAATCAGACTCATGTGTGAACAGTCAACGGTTCTGAAGTGAAGCACGCACAGAATAAGACATGATGTCACACGGAGCACGTTGTGTTTATGGAAGTAAATATGGATCTTCCCGTGTCCAGCCTCCTCCAGCACAGAATTGTGACATCTGTTGCATTTTATTGATGTAAAAGTCAGATGTAATGCAACATGAGCGTTCAGACTAAGTCGCATTGCAAAACAGAAGATACATATCTAATTTGAGTCAGATTTAAAACAGATCAGAATTGCGCTGCTCAGACTATTGTAAAAAATCACATATGGGTCACTTTTACCTGCAAGTGTGAACGTAGCCTCAGTTTCCTGCATTCATCATAACACATACAGTGATTTGTCTGTACACACAACGCACTGCTTATTTGGTTAATATATTATCGGGACTGTCATGTCAGTGTCCCTTTTTGAGTTATTTTGTATCTATTTATTTGTATTGTCTCTCTTACTATCATTTATCATTATGTATATGTCATATCTATATTGGTGTCACATGTCAATATTGTCATTTTTTTAATCTTCAGTGAAAAAAAGAAAGATATCATTGTGTTCATGTGTGGTTCTAGTCACCATTAGCTGTTGTTGAAGTTAGGTAACATCCACAAAAGACCACACAGATTCTTAAATTATGTGTTGTGTATTCAGTAATACTGTTGTCATACTGAAATACAAAAGTAACCCTCCCAACAGTATACACAGGTTACATCAACACTATTGTTGAATCACATAGCACTTAATTGGTACCTTATGAGTGATAATAATCCTATGAGACTGTCTGTCGCAGATATAAAGAGATAGATCAGAGGTTTTAGCGCTCTTCACAAGTTGGCCCTCCTATTTTCATGCAAACTAGGTTCAATAATCCATAAGGGAATTACTCTAAATGAGTTATTTCTCCCACAGCACCACCGCAGCACAACCGTGCAGGAACATTTGCATACCAATAAAATGTTGCTTTAATATGAGAAGTGCTTAAGTTTTTTGTAGACATAAATAATTAACAGAGCAGGGGGACCCTCTTTGGGAACTAAGCTCGCAAAGTCTACTGATTTTATTTAAAAAGACATTTTATTTCTTTGTACATTTTAAGTGCATGAGGTCCTTGCACCCGTTCACTTTTGATCATTAATTCAAAGGGAGAGGCAGATTAAGCATCTCAGTGTATGAAACCACGCCGAGGACAGAGAGGAATGAGATAAAAGCGCGAAAAGACCGAGAGATCAGGAAAGGGATGAGCCGAGTGAGAGAAAGCGATGCAGACAAGGAAACTGAAGGATGGCTCTTGGATTTCTCCAGTCTGTTAGTTCGGTGTCTTTGTGGGCTTCTCTCCTGGGAAACGATGGATATAACTCTCTAAAGTCTCCCTGTTTCATGTAGGGTCAAGATCTTTTTGATCAGGGGTGAGTGAAGATAAAAGCTTAAGTGGGGGTGGGGGAAGTGGGAGAAGGGGAAACTAAGAGGATGAGTGACAGAAGAAGGGGTTTGGGGGTGGGGGGGTCTGAGGATGATGGGAAGATGAGCTGGACAGACAATGATTTCACGGTGTCTGCTTTGCCACTGAGCTGGAGGAGGAACTTCAGAGGAGCAGTTATGGGGAAGGATGATTCTCCATCCAGCGCCGAAGAGCAACAGCAGCAAAGTTTGTGCGGCGTATAGTTTCATGACTTGAAAAAGAAGACGGCTTCATATGGCAAGAAAACCTGGCGTCAGCAGTTGTCTGCACGCATATGTGTGTGTGTGTGTGTGTGTGTGTGTGTGTGTGTGTGTGTGTGTGCAGCTGTCGAGGGCACACACACACACAACATGCATGACATGGCAGACAGAGCACTGCTTCCATATCGACTTTTCCCAGAGGGAGGGCTCTACATCATGAGCATGATATTGATTACAGAAACTGTGAGATGCAACCAAGGTATCAGATGCTGCAGCCATATGCCCACATGAAGCTATTACGATTACACACACTCAAACCGCCAACATAAAGTCTGTACATTTACTTTAATGGAGTATTTCTGTTTTATGGAACCAGCTTATCTGCTGTACTACATCAAAGAGACCAGTGCATCTCTGTCCACTGTAGGGCACAAGAGTTTCGCAGCATTATTAAAACATTCCATAAAAAATAAATAAAAATAATTGTTGCATCACGTTGTTTTCACCTGAGACATGTATTTAATACAAAAAAGAATAAACTTTTCTTCCCTGGGTCTCAGGTGCATAGTGAACTTTTTACACCATTATATTTATTTCATTTTAAGCTAACATGAATTTACTGATATTAAACTAAAGGTTCATTATTTAAAACTCACACATCCTCCTGTGCTTTGGAGAGTTTGCGTTGAAGTTTTTCATGCTCACTCCTGAGTCGACAAGCATGTATAAATTTCAGTATTTTAAGCTGCATATTTTAAGGTGCTTGATCTTTTTTCATTTTATTGTCATTTCGCATAAATTCCATACTTACTTGTCAGCATATTGTAATTCAAGTTACCTAAAATGAAAATAGAAATCTACCTACTTCTGTGGACTCAAGAAAATCTACTCAGTGATGCAGCCTGTGTTTAATCATAGATGTTTTCAGTCAGATAGGGGGTTGAATACCTGATTTACAACTGTTTCAATCACTGATCACATTACATGGCATGTGACCACACTGGTCTACTCAAAACAGAAGCTTAGTGCAAAGTACAGAGGTGTAAAACAGCACCAGGTCATCTATCTCTACATTACATTTTTAGTTTTGAGAGGAGAGAGATGCAGAAGAAACGTGTACTTTCAAATTCTGGGATTTTTATGAACAGGTTTATGTATGGATTGGAGTTACTTATCTCAGATTTCCATTTTGTGTATCTTTCTTTTTTTCTTTTTTTTTTTTTTTACTTATTTTTTATTGGAATTTTCTGGACAGGGTGTACCCCACCCTCACCCATTTCTAGTTACAGTGAAGTGAAGCAATATTAGTACATTGTTTTACATAAATCTTTTTTTTTTTCTAAGTCTTTATCATTCAGTGATGATGGTGGTGGTGTCCTCTTCATGGTTTATATAGTTTGTCCATTTTTCCCATTTAT
>JAPQRQ010000003.1:16561989-16575140 GCA_037367365.1 Apogon talboti
GATCCACTTTATACCATGTTCTTGTAATTGGTTTTTTACTAGCTGTTAATAATATTTTGAGTAGGTACTTATCCTCTCTTTGTACTATGTCATCATTTTGTGTATCTTTATACCTCTCAGAGGCAAAAATTGCACTTTTGAGTTCTCTACTACATATATCTACCAAATTAGCTTTGGTTCAAGATAAAATAAAGTTACTGTCCTCATATGCTCATACAAATTATCTTATTTTTGTCTTATTTATACATTAAATCCTTCAAGACCTAAACAGCTGCTGATGACCAAAACATATACTGATCTAAAATATTTAATAATTTTTAAATGATTAATCCAATGAATACATTTAAGTACTTTGGATAAAATGCAGTTTCTTAGCTTTTCATCGGCATCAGATTTGACCCATTTGGATGTTTAAAGACTCTGTGGAAAATGTGGAAACACTGTTATTTCTGCAACATTGATTCACTGGTAAAACCCATGTAGTTTGACAAATGGCAGTGGTTGGAAACACTTGTTTTTATGGTTCAGTTAATGTTATATTTGGCTGAACAAGTCACTTTTTCCTCAGTTTTCTCTGTTTTCATGTAGTAACTTTTAAATTTAGCTTTTATGAACATCTACATGATTAGTAAAATAAATATAAGAAAATACCTGATTTTCACTAAAAAAGAAAAAATACAAAGGATGATATTGTAATAAGTGTTGATAAATCACTTAGGAAATGTTAAAATGTAGAGAAAAATGTATTTGGAGGTCACCACAAAAATAGTTCTAAGTCTCCAGGGGTTAAGATAAGAAAAGCAACAGAGCAAAAAGGACTGTTGTAAAAAAGCAACAGCCAGAAACAACTCTGAGTCACTCTGATACAAAAATAAAAGTCCTTTTTAACCTATATTGACACTATCGCCGATGCGTTTCTACTACACAGTCTTTGTCAGAACATAATAATACAAAAGATGTGGTCAATTTTAAAACCTCAGTGCATGATGGGATGATCATGTGACACCAATACCTTTAAAGATGGCTGAACAAGAGGCAAAGAAAAAAGAAATGTAGAGATGTACGTATAGAAAAGAAAGGAAATAAATTAAATGAAATGTTTAGCAATAGGTGATACCTGACATCAATACTTTGTTTGAGTGTGGATCAAATTTAATATAATTTTAACCCAAAAGACCAGTTATTTCAAACCTTTTTGGCTTCTGATGTCAGATGTTTGAGTTATCAACAGCTTCACCAATTAATCTTAAAGCAGATTGTGTATCACAGCTTTGTTTTTGCTTCTTTGTAGCCTCAATCTTCATGTGATGAATCCTCACATCCCACAGTAACATGGTGATTGATTGATTGATTGAATCAGCATCATTTACACAGCTGCATTTTACTGCTGATACCATCATTCTTTTACTTAAATGTGACTTTGACATGTAATGCAGTGTTTTTTCATTATTGTATTAGTCGTTTTATCCGTCTTAATGAAATATCTATTTCTTTTTTACTGTAGTAACATGGTGCTGATGTTTCAGTATTAACACAGCTACATTTTACTGCTCATACCTGCATATTTTTTACTCAAATAGGATTTGTAATGTTTGATTCGACTCATAATGAAGTAGTTTTTCATCACTGTATCCGTAGTTTTGTCCATCTTAGTCAAAATATGTATTTCTTCTACCATAAACCGTCTTTGTGCAATTACACCGTGAAAAGTTTCGGCAGTTTTCACAAGTGTCTGCTGCACCATTATAAGCAGCTCATCAGTTTCAAAGAATTCTAGTGTAAAACGAATCACATTTATGCCAAAAGTTTATTTTTGTCACGACTGTGCATGTAATAAATCCTCAGATTTAGTGTTAATTTTAAACACACATCCATCTTCGTTATTATGTTATGTATAATTCTTGCAAAAGCAGATCCCTGTAGATTTATGAAATCCGTGTCACATAACCCCGTGCAGTGGGACCCTCTTTGCGTCGCTCCGTGCGTGTTTTGAGTGCACTGGCCCTTTAAATGGTAGGCGTGGCTCTCCTACTACGACCCGCCTTTTATGCATAATAGCCAAGTCTGTTCCACCGGATCATACAGTGCAGTAGTCTGCAAAGAAAGTGGCATCAGCCGAAGCCCATCCAGCAGTGCGTTAGAGCGGCGAGACTGCGACCAAACGGACTCGTTTATCTCAAATACTGCTCACAACCCGAAGCGGACAGTAAAGCACGCGGACACGACGTGGGAGAAGCTGCGTTTGGTCGCGCGCGTCACTGCAACGAGTCACTGGTGTCTGGACGCTTAATTTTTGCGCACAGTGGATCTATGAGGACGCAAGCAGGGTTTTCATTCTCAGCACCAGGTAAAAGTCTTTCTTTCTTTTTTTTTTTTTTTAATTTCAGTGAAACTTGTTTGACGTGCTGGGGGAGAGACAGTGGAAGGTGTCTGACAGAGATGAGTGGAAGTTTTGTTTCCTTGCGTGTGTGTTGGTGAATTGAACTGGTCGGTGGTGTTTGGTCGCAGCTGAATTCTTTGAGCTTGATAAGGAGTTCAACCGAGGAGGTTCAACTCCTTATCGAACCTACAAACTATTCGAAATGAGCAGGTCCACTCACAAATACCTGGCTACTCAAAAAAATAATAACAATAATAATGATAATAATAATAATAATAATAATAATAATTTCCGTGTAATTTCCTCCGTGTATTTTGTGCTGAGCAGTGACTTGAACCCTCTAACCCCATCCTCCACTCCCCCTGACACGGCTACTACTAAAACACTGTTATGTAATGAAACACTGTTGCGAAACTTGAACTTCTCAGCAGCAACAAAACGCAGAAAAGTTTAACTTTAACTCTGCGGTATTTAAGCAGGAGATACTTTGTATTTCTCGAGACTTAATAAATGTTACAGGCTCCGGTTGCTGCCTTAATTGGCTTCCACAGTCTTCTGATAGTTACACACACGCGCGCTCTGAACTGTACCCGGTGTGGTGCATCCTCCAGCAGCTGCATCCCAGGATACATTGTCACACATTGAACCGTTTCTCTCCAGAGGCTGAAGTGTGAACACACAGACAGAGCTGTGATTATTTTGATGAGAATAAAGCTCAGTTGTTGACTGTTGGCTGTGTCTCCGCAGACGGAGGGAACAGGGAGTGATTGAGCCCCGCCGCCTGCAGCCCCATGCCGGGCATCAGCTCCACCGCGCCTCGGTATGAAAACTGGGACATGGACCACCTCGACCACTACCAACACTATTTCTACGACGACCACGACCCGGACGAGGATTTCTTCAAGTCCACGGCTCCCAGCGAGGACATATGGAAGAAATTCGAGCTTGTACCGACCCCGCCCATGTCCCCCATCAGGGCGGTGGAAGGGTCGGGGAGGGTCGGGCTGGTGTATCCGTCTCTGGGGGACAAGCTGGAGTGGGTGTCACAGTTCCTGGGACAAGAAGACGACCAGCAGGACCTGCCTTGCAAACTGACCACGGCTAGTGACTCCTTCGGGAACCTGAGCTCCATCATCATCCAGGACTGCATGTGGAGCGGTTTCTCCGCCGGACAGCAGCTGGAGAGAGTTGTAGGGGAGAGGTGCGCGTCCTATCCCGGGACGGGGGCCGCCGCTGCCGCCGCCAAAGTCGCAGCGGTGGCGGCGGTGG
Organism: Apogon talboti; assembly: GCA_037367365.1. Taxonomy (NCBI): domain Eukaryota; kingdom Metazoa; phylum Chordata; class Actinopteri; order Kurtiformes; family Apogonidae; genus Apogon; species Apogon talboti. The sequence goes on from JAPQRQ010000003.1 coordinate 16,565,639, forward strand.
CTGCGGCCGGGTCTGCAGCTCCGGCTCCGGTGGGAAAGGCGCAGTGTGCCTCCGGGGACGCGGCTGCCCTCAGCGGCCTGGCGGCGGACTGTGTGGACCCGGCCGCGGTGCTCACGTTCCCTGTGAGCGGTGGATGCAAGAAACAAGTGTCCTCTGGTTCGGAGTCCCACACCGACTCATCAGGTCAGTAACGGACGGACTGAGCAGGTTATGTGCAGAAACGCCTCTAACACAGCTTTCCTTTATACTCTAGTGTGTTTTCTAGCTTTTTTTTTTAAAAATTATTAGCTTTACAACATCTCTGTACTAGTGTGCACAGTTTTCTCTTGTTAATTTATGGTAATCCTCAAATTTTACATCTACTTGATAGTTTTCCAACAACCTTTCCAGGAGAATATAAACCTCTTTTTGTATGGGTGACTTTTTTTCTATTTGACTTGAAATGTCTGTGTCTTCCTCATGTGTCAGTATTTTGCATTGGTTAGGTCTCATCTTGAACTAATGACTGGTATAGCACATGATGACTGCATTGCGTTACCTTGGTGCATGCAACACATGCTTGAAGCTCAGAGTGACACGCCCATTGAAACATCTGCTGCCTGGCAAGGCTCCAGCAGACCAGCTGCTCTCTCTCCCTGTTCCTCCAGTCTGACTTATGATAACAATATCCTCTCCGCAGCCCCTGGCTTGGATCTGACATGAATTCAATAAGAGTACTCATTATTGGAACTTTATGTAACAAGAAGGAGAAGGTGGGAGTGGATAGAGGAGGGAAAATCTCCCCTCTTTCAGCTGTTATTATATAGCTTAAATTTTCCAGACCTAATTTTTTTTCTTTTCCACTCACATATGATTGAGTTTGGTATGTAGGCTACCATGTGATGTTGAGCTTGGACCATGCATAATGGTTTGTGGAATGTCACAAAGGGAACTTGTTGCTGCATTCCTCCACTCAACAGGCTGCAGCGCCAATTGTGTCAGTGGGTGGATTTTGGTCCTAGCCAGACTGGGCTGTGAATAGAGTGGGATTAGCCATTTAAGGGGTCGACTAGACCCACAGAATGCTTTGACAAGAGCATTTCACACCATTTTCGGGGTATAATATGAACTTAAAGAGAGGTGAATGAGCAATCATTGGAGATAAAGTTACAATAGACTCACTGGTGTGGTGTCACTTCCTCTGGATGCCTTGTAATATGAGATATCACCTTTGTCATAAATGCTGTAGAAATAATAGCTAGGCACCCCTCCCTGCTAAACCTTTTGTTCATCCTCTTTTCACTTTTGTTCATTTAGAGATCACGTTCTGAGCAGTCATTTCTGCAAGGTGCAATTACTTTAAAAGTGTGTTTCAATTTACAACGGCATCAAAAGTCTCCCAGGGGTCTCATAGTTGGTGGGAATGGAGTCAATAGGACCTTTTACTTCCACTTAACTGTCATAGTAAATGCAGCGTCAAGTGGATTTAAATGTGTTGAATATTGGTTATCGTTTTAACAAGCTGATGGGTTGATTTGCACCTGTGTGCCTCTTATTATAGCCTTGTCTCCCCCTCTCAGCCTCTTTCCATCCACATGAGTGAAGGGAGGGAATTTCCACTTAGGGGGGCTGACCTAATGCAGCAATGATTCACAGTATTGGTGAGAGTGTGTATTCTGGAGCGTGTGTGTGAGAGTTTCTAGGTTTCGTGAGGGTGTGTAGAAGCATTTAATTAGCTTATAGGGAGAGCAGGCCTGGGCTAGTGTGTCCATAACAAGGACTAACAACTTAAAGTGGTATCTTTTTGGAAGTACAGTATCTTAGATGTAGTGATGTTGGCTTAAAAAATGATAGCTTTATTTGAACCCTAGTCCAAAAAAAGGGAAAAAAATGGCATCCTCTCTTTTCTTTTCCAGGAGTCATTCTGGTCTTGTTCATTTTATTTTGATTTTCTAATAACTGTTCTGGTGGTCCTTTTTGAAGATTATTGCTCCAGTAATAAGGTTTTAGAGCCAATGGAAGGCTTTGATGTCTGCTCTACAGCTCATTCACCTGCAGAGTTGAACTTTTAGAACTTCAGTTTATTGAATACAAATGTACTTTTTTCTGACAGACGACTCCACTGGAGTTAAGAATTTACACCAGCAACACAAAAGATTTTACTAGATGTGCAAGTGACAATACCTTTGGCAAAGCTGAAATGGCTGTTATTTAACACAAGTATACTTGAAAGTAGTAGCATAACGGTGTTAGTGAGCATTGCAGGTGCTATTTTTACTAAGTTAACAGTAGCAATAAGTTGGCAATTTCTTCCATCAGCCACTGCACTTCCCCAGCTCCTCCCTTGTTCAGACACAGTGGCTGCTTGCTCCAAAGGCCTCACGATGGCAGCCAAAATGCAAAACTTGAGACTCAAAACCGTATTCTACAAACTAATGCACTCTATGGCTTAGTCACTCACATTGTAATTTATTTTTTGTGTGTGTCAAGCACATTTTTTTTCAATGTGTACCCTTTTGTACTTTTTAGATGACGAGGATGACAAAGATGAGGATGAAGAGGAGATTGATGTGGTGACGGTGGAGCACAAGCAGCAACGCAAACCTCGTCGACTGGTCAACAGCCGAAAACCTGTGACCATAACGGTGCGAGCCGACCCCCATGACCCCGGAATGAAGCGTTTCCACATCTCCATTCACCAACAGCAGCACAACTACGCTGCGCCCTCCCCTGACACGCTCCCCGCTCCAGTGGAACCACCACGAAAAAGGGTTCGCCAGGAGGCCTCCCAGGTGTTTCAGCTGCACCAGAACTCTCATTACCACCAGCCTCAGCCTGGCCATGCCCCCCTGAACTTAGACAGCAGAAAGTCTCATGTGACCATGGCTGGAGTAAGGTCAGAGTCACCCAACCTCAGCGCCTCATCTCCTACCTCCGCTGCATCACCTTCCTCTCCTCCCTCCTCCTCCTCGTCCTTTCACCCCCAAAGCTCTCCCTCGAAGCCTCACTCCCTTTCCCACCTCTCCAGCCCTCAGTCTTCTGACTGCGAGGACACAGACAAACGCAAGGCGCACAACTTCCTCGAACGCAAGCGACGGAACGATCTGCGCTCACGTTTCCTGTCGCTGCGGGACGAGATCCCGGGCTTAGCGGACTGCCCCAAAACCCCCAAAGTGGCAATCCTGACACGCGCCACAGAGTACCTGCAGCAGCTGCACACCAGCGAGAGGCAAAAGGCTCAAGAGAGGAAGCAGCTGAAAGCAAAGCAGCTACAACTTCTGCAGCGGCTGGCACAGCTGAAACGATCCTGAGGAAGAGGGTCAGCTGTCACCACACATTCGCTCACAGAATCATATGGGACTACATGAAGAGAAAAGACACTAATGTTCACTTTGAGTTGGTCACATTGGAATGGTGCGGGTGGATTTTTTTTTTTTTCCTTTTTTTTCTATGTTTGTGGTTTGCACATTAGCTTCTGAGTGATTGACAAGGCCATAAGCCAGTCAGGATAGCAAGCCAGAGACTGATCTTATGGGCAGATTAAGTCCATGATTATTCAATACAACTTTGTCAAACTGTTAATTCCCCTTGCTACAAATTGTTGAAAATTGTTGCCTGCTACCAGAAGCCTTGCTGTCAATGCAGGAGCTTCTAGTTGATAAATTGCTACAATTGTGCTGTTTCATTGCTGCATGGTCTGGTCAAATGTCTCTGATTGTGATAGGACATTATCAGTCTGAAGACCTCTGAAGTTTCTTTGTAGATTTCTGAAATGTCAACATTGTACATCTCTGTCTGGTATTCATTTGCGTTTACCATTCAGCACACATGCATTCCTGGATTGTGTTCTATCAGGTTTTTATTTCCCTCATTCTTACTACTTCTATTCTTTACAATTTCTCCTATGGTCATCTCATTCTCAGTCTTTTTCTTCCTGTTTTCTCTGTTCCAAGTGTTCATTTCACTATGCTTATAGAAATGAAGGGGGTCATACTATCACAAATGAAACTATTCAATATATGTTCTGCACCTTTTTGGAATAATGTGTTAAACTTCTGTGCCTGCAGGTTCCATTAATGACTTTGGTGTATTTTTTTTTTTTTGTTGTTGTTTTTTGCATGTGGGATGTTCTGACTGCAGCACCATGCCCACAGTAACAGCCTGTTTTGTAGCATTATTTGAAAAGTCTATGTTGCCATGCAGGCATTTTGGAAACTATTTTTATGCAAAATCTGCAAAAAACACTGAAAATACCTAACTATATCTTTATTATTATCATTATTATTGTGCCATGAAGACCAGCCAAATGGAGAATGTTGGCTTCTGTTCATCAAACAAAAGAACAAGATTTTTTTGAGAATGGCTTAAATCTTGTATGTACATTTCAGCCACAATGCTAGAGTTTGCTTAGAAATGAAGCCCAATGAGTACCAATTGTATATTTCTTTCATTTTTTTTTTGTTTTTGACTGACATATTTGATTTTTTTTTTCCTTTTGTGCTTTTGATGTAATGCCTATAGAAGCCTTTCTGTATGTAGACTATCCTGTTGGATGTTGTGTATATAGTACCCTTGCTGTACAGTCCCTTCCAAACCAAAACCAGAGCTGTCTACTATACTCATCCTAGATTTTGTTCAACCCTGTGTCCTAAACCAGGGCCAAGCTTGCTGGCTTTTCAAAGATAACTCAAAAGCTTCTATTTTTGTTAATAAAAGGATTATGAAAAAGAGTCAAAATAAAACACTTACTGAACATTGATCACACTAGCCACTTTGTCACAACATCATTTGCAAAGCCTATTTTCTTGTTTTCTTTACTGTTCATTACTTTTTCTGTCTCTAGGGTTTCTTTCTTTGTACAAGTCAAAACTGACTAAAGTTTTATACTATATTTTCCTACGGAGTTGTGTTCCAGTGTGAGCTAATGACTGTTTTTGTTATAGTAGCTGGCAGGGTTTTATTGGTGGTTATGTGCTGAAAATGAACGCATATATCTCTCTTCTTTTCTCTGAACTAGAAAGCACCTGAATGCTCCTAAATTCGATGCAAGCCCTTTACCTGTAGCACTCTTATATCGGGTTCAGGGGGGTAAAGATGATCTACCGATTAAACCTTAATGTTAGTGCTTTTCCCGCTGCTTTTTGTTTTGTTGGCCTGGTGCTCCCTATTGTCCATAAGCCATGCAACAGAAAACACTGTAGCCCTGGAACTAGTACTGTAAATAACAGCAGAGTAGCATGCCCTGCTCTTAGCACTCAGGAAAACTATAGTCCGTAGCTCTGTTGATAGGGCTGTAGGCTGTGCTTGAGGAGAACAGCCCCCTGCTATCACATGCTGTATATATATGTAATACAACCAGAAGCCACATGCAGAGAGGGAGGGAAAGCTTTGGATCAGATGAATGATGATGGCTGAAAAAATACATCAGGATATCATCCCTCTGCGCTTTAACTCAGCAAAAACCACCAATAGCCCTGGTTCTTCTTTTTTTATTTAAGAAGTGTGGACACTCAGCAGTGATTCACCCTGTTTGAGTTTGTATTATTTGTTTGACTTGTATTGGTCACTGGTCTCTGCTGTTGGCACAGTCATGGTAGCAGTGAATGTTGCTTACTTTTAGGAGTTCAGTTTAGTCATTCTGGAGCCTTGTCTCAGCACTTTGTTTTTTTCTGTACCTCATTGCCTCTATACATGAAGAGTCAAAAAATTAATAAATAAATTCATGGTTTGACATCATTGACCTGCTGGTTGTCTCATCTGTTTTATCCTTGATCAGTTAAAAATAAAAAGTGCTATGTTTTACAAAATAGTTTCTTATTCTACAAAGAAACTACCTGTATGAGTAAACACCGATCTCCCTCCATGTTCACTATTTATTCTGAGCAGTCGCCAAGGTAACCCATCATGGCATCTTTGACATAGCAACAGGCATCTTCGCTCCTGCTGCAGAGCTCCAATAGTTTCCATAGAAACAATGCCAACTCTTCTCCGATCCTGCTTTAAATGCACCTAACAGGCATTGTAAATGTTCAAAGCAGCCTGATCCATTCTTGAGTCTGGTGGAGTGTTATTGGCAAATGGTTTTGTCATATGACCTGAACTAACAGTAATTGGTTTGGTGGTAAAGCAGCAGGTTCCGTTCCGAGTCACTGGAATGGTGACGACATTGAAATCATTACATTTATAAGCTCGTGAGATAACAGATCTTTCCAGACAGCGCCACATAATGCTCCGTCAATCAGTGTTGCCACAGTAACAGCTGCGTGTTGCCTGGTAACAGAACCCACCTCTCTTCTCAACGCCCACCGCGCATGCGCTCGCTCGTCAGCTGGGCGCCTTTGAGAGCAACATCATGGCGGCGTCCACTCGTAGCGTGCGGTGCGCCTTGCGGAAAGCCATGGTCCCGTCTTTGGTTGTGATTTTGGGAGCTACCGGCACTGGCAAGTCCAAACTGGCGATCGAGATCGGAAAACGGCTTCAGGGAGAAATAATCAGCGCCGATTCAATGCAGGTAGGAAAAATGTCAAGAGGGGAAAACGCAGAGGGAGTCCTTGGTATGGCAGCCATAATGCACTCGGAGACGCTCAGATTATTTAAAAAAGCGAATAAATCAGCATCAAACATCTGTTATTCTAGTTTACATCGGATATCCCAACGCGAGAAAGCAGACTTTCACATAACTTTGCAGGAAACTAAATGCGGCTGCGCCATAAAGTGTGCGTTAGCAAATCGGAGGTCAAAATAGTGAAACAGGCGATTGTAATGAGGCGATCCCTCTATCACCAGCAGTCAGAGGTCCAAATGACTTCGATTTAACCCCATATCATCTTGGATGTCCGTGCTTCACCAAGGAGACTGTTAACCGTGCAGCTGCATTAGCATCAGTTTGTGCGGCCTGTCCTGAGTCTGCAGGACTCTGCAGCCTGGGACACAACAGACAGCAGGCCACGGCTTAAAACACCTAAAAGTCGCTCAGAAATACATACATCACGATTTGGTTTTCCTAGGATGTCAACTCAACTTTGCTATGTTCTCGATTTTGTATTGGAAATATGCTGTATTATGTGTTTGATGAATGATTAAGAACTTACATAAAGGCTAAACTGGTTTCTGCGTCTTACAGCTTCTTTTCCTTTACTTTTACCCTCCTATTGCTAAGCTACTCTGACCAATAAAAGCTAATTTAACAAATTATTTACTCCATAAGCTAAAATGTCCGAAAGAGCACCAATCATCAGATCCATGATCCCAAAATATCGATTCTCAGATCAGCATTTAGAAAGTTGTCAGAATTGGGAAACTGCACACTTTAATGTTGTGTATATATTTTTTGCATTGTAAACAACCCAAATAATGACTTATTTTTCAAGTCACTTGTTTCTGATGGCAGAGAGATCAGATCATAAATGACTCTGATCATAAAAATGTAAAGGTAGTAGCCATTAAACTTACTGTGTTGCCTCATACGTCTTTTATTTCTACCGCAGTAGCTATAAAACTGGCTTTATGTTGCATAAAGTTCAACAGGAGATAGTTAAAGGTTTATATGACAAATAATAAAATCTCAGGGCTGGATGTATGTAAGTTATGTGCGAGTCCACAGTAATAAAATGACAGGATACAGTGATTCAGTGTCACCTCCAAACAGAAACAGATTGTACCATATTGCCATTAGGAAGAGCTTTGATTATGTGAGTCTTGTGTATTTACACTGAATGAAACAATACTAGCAGGAACTGAAGGTGTGACACAACAGCTTCTGTGTGTAGTTTGATGTATAATACAAGAGTCAGAAATAAGAGTACAAGAGTAAACAATAATGATAGGTGATTCAGTCTTCTGCTCAGAGGGTAAGGAAGTCCTGCACATCGCTGTCTCCCCAGTTTGCAGCTGTTTTTGACAGTGACATCATGGCTACCATTAGCTGTTAACTGTTACTTCAGTGACAAGGCACCAATAAGATGTCACTACAATGACGCGCCTGTCTTGTGGTTCTCCCTTTAAAACTGTCATTGTTTCACATCTGTGGCTACCTCCACTGCTGGCTTAGTTCCTTATCTGCACCCGAAATACAAAATGGAAAGAAGGCGGAAGGCACTTCATTTCAGCTTCAAACAGTCTTTGTAAAAGGACCCATATTGTTCAAGGACTCACCAGTGTTGCTAATGCTACTTCCAACTCACTGAAAACAAAGACCACACTGAAACTTTTGTTAAATGCCACCAATTAATTTCATCTACTTCATATATATATTATATTTCATAATGGTAATGTTAACTTTTGATTAAATATAAAAACATTATTGTGTATTAGATGTCAGACCATGTAATGAACTACTGGATTCTTGCTAACATTAGCTAATGTGGCTGTTATGCTAACAGGCCAGGTATTGTAATAAAGTTGCGGCTGTTGATATTTTCTTTTAGAGACACTGGGAAAAAAAGGCCTGAATACCTTTCAGTTTGTTGTAATCCAAGTGGTCTTAGGCGCCATAAGACTTCTGTATCTATGTATTTCTTGTGTTTTCAGGTTGTAGACAATCTACTTTGCTATGTCCAGGTTTTGGCTAATCACAGATAGGAAGGTTAATGTATGGATTGACAGTTGTAATGAGCAATTGTTGATCAGATTTTGTCATATGAGATGTGATTTCACTGCTCTACTCAGTACTGTAACACAGAAGTTTAGAAAAGTAGAATTTTCATATCCATAATGGTATGGAACAGAATCAGGTTCATGTATCTTGAGTTTTCTGATTTGGACTGAGAGGAGAGAGCTGCAATGGGATGTTCAATTCCGGCTTTTTTTTTCCCCTGTTGATTTTAGCGCCTGCGTGTAATGTTAAATTTTATGAAGCATTAGCATGACAAATTCTTTAATGTTGTAATTTCATTTAATAATTTCGTTAGTGTCAGTTTTTAACCCCCAAATTCTAATCGATCTGTCTGTAAAAATCCTTTCGATTTGATAAACAGTTGCTCAGAGTCCGACTCAGTAGACAAACAAGCTGTCAATCAGAATCAAAGTCTTCTACTGGCTCTAAATCTTAATCTTAATCAATAATTCAGACCAATTTACTTGAGCATATAAATAAAGTAAATGAGGCCAAAATTACCCCTGGGAAAAAATCTCTGTCTTGACTCTGTAGTGATTTCAAAGTTGTTATTTTTTTAAGTAAGAGTCAGTTGGAAACAACATCTAATGGCCCTTAGTGTTATTACACTTTAAGATACCTCAGCATGTGCTTTAATTCTCCCTTTGGTTTCACCTCTGTGTGTGAAACAACACAGCAACAATTAAAAACTCTCACACTTACATCTCTCCTCACTCTCAGTCCCACCCTTCCTTTTGGTTCTCAGGCTCTGTTGCCCTGGCAACGAGAGGGCACACACACACAAAAGAAAAGGTTGGATACCGATTCAAGTCAGGGTCACGTCAGATCATAGCATGGACACACACACACACACACACACACACACACACACACACACACACACACACACACACACACACACACACACAC
>JAPQRQ010000003.1:16580614-16593107 GCA_037367365.1 Apogon talboti
AGGTTAGGAACCACTGCTTTAAATGATATGTTTTGTGTGATTGATCATTTCTGAGGTCATGATATCACCCAACCCTAGGTATAAGTTACATGGGAGACACTCAACTGTCATATGCATTTTTACCATTCAAACCAAAATTCCAGTGAGTCTAAAGGTTAAACTTAATTGTAGGCCTGTGATTCAGTGGCTAGTGGATGCACAATAACGCAAATACTCACACCAACAGCTTATCTACGTATTAGACACATCCTACACTGAGAAATGATGCAGCTATGTGTTATAGTACATCCATCTTATCAGTTCTCTCCCTGCTCTCTCTCTGTCAGTCATTATTTGCACATGTCTCTCTATCCCTCTCCCTCACCCACTGTCTCTTCTATCTGTCTGCTGTGGCTATGACCTGTCTGGTCTTTGACGTATCTGTTTGTATTGCAACTCAGCCATTGCTGCCTCCCACATCCGATTTATGATGCATCTTTTTAAGTAACCTAAGCCCATGTAGGAGTCAGCCAAAAAAGAAAAAACGGAGCTGATTATCACCTCTTACTTTGTGCTCATGTGTGCACATGTTCACACAAACTGCAGTCTGTCGAGTGTGGAGATGCGGTCACCGCTACAGTAAAGCGACGAAGGAAAGCAGGATGGAGGAGGTGGAGGAAGACGAGTGGTGGTGATGATGGTGGTGGTGGAGGGGGGGGCAGTGCCATGAATGATTTATTAGTCTGGCATTACTGGGCCATTCCCCACAGAGAGGAAGAGAGGGAGAGGAGAGGAAGATGGAGGGATAAATTGTTGAAGGATGGTACCCTGAGGGGGAAAGGATGGGGAAAATCGGATAAAAACAGAAAATAAGCACATACTAGGTATTCTGTTGTGGATGTAACAGAGGAAAGGTTTGAGCAAGAAGGATGGAAACCAAGTGAAGCTGCTCACTGATTGGCTGTTGAATGTGTAGAGTCGCGTCCAGAGGTCAGAATAAGGACAAAATGTATTGCCTGCATCGACTGACCCTGCTCTTCCATTGATTAAGGCTTTTCTCTAAATGAAACGCAGTGTATTAGAAAGAAGTGCAATTTGAGAGTAAAAATAATTATTTTTGAAACACAAACCACTAATTAAACAATATATTTTAGCAGTTTTTTGTCTTTAATTAGGTTTTGCAGTCATATTATTCGACAGATTTATGATGCACTGGTACCGCTTCCAATATTCAAACTGATATTGAACATTAACAATGATACCAGGGATCTTGTTTTTCTTTATGGAACTGATTAAAATAATCTGTGTGCGTCTGTAACTACACATATCAGTTCTTATTCATTACATCGGGCATTTATATCAACATCTAACTCTATAATAGCTTCTTCTTAACAGTCAGAATTGCAGGTGTGAAACCTCATTCGAACTAAGAAACCAAATCGTGGTCTGATTTTAAAAATTGGCTGTTTTTGGTCTTGATCAAACTGTACCATGTTTTGATTTGTTTCTACTCTATCGTTTAGAATTTTTGGACCAGACTTTTCAGAGGAGGAAGGTTTTAGAACAAATATGGTCCAACAAAGTAATAAGACTCAGAAAAGTGCACAAACTTCTAATGTTAAATTGGAGGAGGTTACATGGATAAGAGAGCAATATCAGCTAAGATAAACTAGAAAAAACAAAATAATGATCATCAATTATTTTTTTTTTCCCATTTAAAAGTGAGAAATCTACCTGCTGAATTGGCAGCACATTATAGATGAAGCAACAGGAAACTAGTACAAGAAAACTCACACCACAGGGGTGATAACATCTTTAGTTTACTTGCAAAATTGCAGTGAGGCATCTTTTAAACACCAACACTAACCAGACTACAATGCATATGAAACTGTGTATAATAGGGATGCACTGATCCAACTTTTTCAGTTCCGATGCCGATACCAATGCTGGGGCCTTGCGTATCAGTCGATATTCGATAAGGATCTGAAACCATTGTTGATTTAAGAAGGTACAAACCTCAGCAGGACAAACATACTGAAGGCATTGGGTGTGACCACACCTTTCTTTCCTGAGACAAAATATAACAAGATTAAACAAATGAATGCAATGAACCATTTATTTGTTACAAAAGTACAGAAAAATGTGCAACAGTAGCAATAATCTATGCATCAGCATTTATATTGACAGGTGACATGGGTAGACCATCCAACACAATAAATTCTTGAACTTTCTTGGTTATCTTCCTGGCCTTCCTGCTGTTATTTGGAAATTTGTCCTGCCTTTGTAGAACATCCACCAACGTTAGTTGTGTACTACCTCCAGCAGAGGCGGCTGCTTTTGATCTGTTGAGCTGCTGGAATTCCTCGTGCTCCTTTGCATGGTGCTTCTGCAGGTGCTTAATTAAATTTGTCGTGTTGTATTTGGCAGTGCTACCACCATCCCTGGCAACATTCACTTTACAAGCATTACAAACTGCTGTTGAGCTAGTTGTGTGGTAAGGCTGAAATACCTCCAAATCACAGACCCCTTAGTTCACTCCATGTTGCCTGTCTATGTTTGGAACAACTTCACTCAACTCTCATGCATGACGCAGCCCGTGTCGCAAAAATTTAAAGGGGAAGGATCGATCTTATGGATCGGTTACTTTTACAGATCCCCAATCCAGCTAAAATGTTGACATCGGGGCCAATATCCAATCCTAATATCGGGTCATGCAACCTTAGTGTATAAAGATGGGCGCAGTGACAGCTCTCCAAAAGAAACTCTGCACACCTCGATTTGAAACAGGTCAGCTGGAGAAAAGTTTCCCTCCTTTTAACCTTCATTAGTCATTTCTTAGAAGTGAGACCATGTTCAGGAACATTTCTTGTTATATGTACCTTTCACATAGAGGGAGGAAGTCCACAGTCATCCATCTACAAATACAGTTACATATATTTTAACAAAACATGAAGTTTAATTTAACCTTTCAGGTGGTTTTTGTGTGTTTTGAATTTAATTTAATCTTATAAATAAACATAAATGTTTAAGGCCGAAGAAAAAATTATTAACAAATGACACACTTTCACAGTGAAAGCATACAACTGATTTCACATTCATTCATTATGACACACATGCAGTGGTTTAGCATTGCTATGAATTAATATTAGGAGGAGCTTCACACTCAAAAATTGTATTTCATGTGAATTAGTGAAGTTTGAACAACACCGACTAAAACGATTGTGCATATACAATAATTATGTCCATATACACTAAAATGAGGCAAAATGTGCAACAGGTTTTCATAATAAAGTACCAGTAGTGGCAGAGATGCATTTGTTTGAGCAGTCTCTCTCTCTCTCTCTCTCTCTCTCTCTCTCTCTCTTTTTCTTGCGCGCACTCTCTTCTATTGGCTGTCTCCGAGTCTTCTTTTATGTTTCAATGAGTATTTGTTCTCTCTGAATCTTTCTTTCTTTCCTCACCCTTTCTGTCTTTTTTGCCCTCTTTCTTTCATTTGGCTGTGCCTCCCCCCCTTATTTATGTGGCAGAGGAACAGCTGTCTCGTGCAGGGCATAAGGTTGGCCAGGCCGGCCGGCTGCAGGCTCCACAGAGCTCGAACACTGAGCTCATTGTCTCACACACACGCTCGTGCACACACATTCCTCTGACTTGCACGCAAGCCACACGGTCACATCCATTCACATTCATTTTAAAGTGAAACAGGAAGGAGTAGGCAGCTGAACCCACATTAGCATGGTTTTCATTGAAATGTATCATTATGTACTTCAGTACAAGCCATTATACATAATCCCCACAAATATTTTTTAAACTGCTTTTTTCATTAACAAAGAAATGACACAACTCAAATGTTTGAGGATATGCTATCACATGTTTTTTTTCTTGTTGACTGAAGCGTGTGCTTACAGTTTACACTTATGTACGTAGGTGTCACATTAAAGGTTCAATTGGTAATATGTGTTCGTACTTTGCTTTGTGCTAGAGGCTGGTCTTTGTTGACACTAACCCTGTTTCTAAGCTAATGACTGTCTTCATTGTCTACATCCACGATAACAGCCTGTACCTTGTTGACTCTATGTGGAAGACTTGTGGCTTTTCTGCTCCTCTACAGCACCCACAGCGTACAACACTTGCTAACTTTAGCTAGAAATGAAGTTGGCTACAGTCAACAAACAACTGACTCCCAGCACAAAACAGACTCAACACAAACTTCAAATGAGCACACAAGCATGAATCTTACATATTGAACTGTAAATACATTACTGCAAAGGATTTTGTTGTTTGGTCTTCATATGGCATGAAATATCACCAACATTAGCCGAAAGCTAAGGGCAACCTCTCAGTACAAATAAGTAATTATTCATATTTTTTTCCACTTGCAAATAGCCGTATCACATTTCATTCCTTCAGCACAGCAGTTGTAGACAGAGGCAGATGCCTCATTTCAGAGAGTTTTCTTATCATATGCCTGACAATTAGTCATTTAAACTCCACTTTTGTTACTTCTCATCTTCATTTTATTTCCTCTCAAAGAGACGTGTAAACACGGTTAGCTCTGATGATTTTTATCTTTAATTCCTTTATGACTCGGTGCTCGAACAGCGCTGCAATTTGTAGCTCATTTTCACCCGCTTCTACTGGAAGTCTTAATTTCTTTCTCATTTTCTCTCTCATTTGCAGCTTCCCCTCAAAGCATTTTCTCTTCATATCCTCCACTCAAATGGCTCTTTTCATTCTTCTGATTTACACTCCAGTCTTTTTCTTCCTACAATTACTCTTGGGTCTCGTTGTCCACATTAAGTAAAATCAAAATCAACACAATCCGCATGATTTTTTTCCACTTCAACTCTCTTACAAGGACAGATATAAATGCACATCTCGGACATGTTATATAACGATCAGCTGTGTCCTTTGAGTTGCTAGTAGGTATGGGCAACATGAGAGTAAGAGAACTGAAACTTTGCTATTTTAGCGTGTAACTAGATGAATCAGACAATTAGGTGACCTTTAAAAATAGCTGCCATTTTTCTCTTTTCCTCAACTTATTGATTGTTCAAGTATCATTGTAGCTGTGAAGAGTTACAAAAGCTGTTGGGAAGCACTTCAGAAATGTAGTGATTAACACAGCGTAATATATGAAAATACCCCTGGTAAGAACAAGATTTCAGTCATGTCTGAGTGCTTTGAGGATCTGAGTATATTTGGATTTAGAAGTGAAGATTTCACCACAACTGGGCAAACTGGACATTTTTTTTCCCTTCTTCATGGTGTGTGTATTCAGCACACACTTTGAGCAAAAGCTTGCTAATCTGCGAGGAGCGTGGCCCAATACGAGAGACCCGTGACCCATTCGTCTCTTATATTTTCTTTCTCTGTCACACATTAACACGTCTTATCTCTCGGTGCCTATTTATCTGGGTTTCTCTCACCATCTCTCTGCCATCCTTCTGCTACCTGTCATCTTGTCATCTCTATTCATATGAAAGTGTACATGTGAGAGGGAGAGATAGCAGAGAAAGTAAAGGAGGGGCAGTGGGGGATAATGTGCGCAAATTTGTCAAGGACCATCCTGTTCTCTGTCATGAGTACACGCCGCTCTTATGTCGTCTCTTGTCTGTGTCCCCCCACCTCCTTGTCAACGGTCTTTCCAAAACCCTCTTCAAACCAACGCTGTTCATCATTTGCTCTCCACCATCTCCTTCACCAGTCCTTCCATCCATCCATCCATTCTCCTTTCCATCCATCCATCCCTCCCTCGGCTGACAGTGGTGTCGTGCAGAGAAACGGTGAATAATTTATCATGCTGGGTTGTTCTGCCCTGCCCTGTTCCCCACTTTTGGCTCACCGCGGTGCTGAAGAACATTTGGTGTACACGCAACCCCACACACTGTCATCAAGGATATGATCAATGACCTTTGTAACTCTATTGACAACCCAAAGCATTTATGTTAATGTAATAATGTTGTTTCTTGGCAATTGAAAGTTGCTTGAGGAGAGTGACATGCACTTTGTAGTCCAGGCAGCTAGGAGCCAAACTGGGGAATGGGGGGCCAGTGTGGGTGGTATGCATCCTAACCATTCAGCTGTTGGACGGCCGTAAACTATTCATTATTCAGAGCACTTAATACAGGAACATTTCACAAATCTAGAGGTAGAACATGTCTTGAACGTGCTCTGAGTCCACATGTTATGGATGATGCTAACTCAGAGTTTGGCATCATCCCGGTTCTTGATCAATGGGAAGAAAATTGCTAAAAATAACCTCCATGGTGACATTTCTACATTTTCTTCAGTATGATTATGTTCGCAAATAAAAACTACTTCTATTGATTTGGAAGTGTTAATGCCATTGCCAAAATTAAAACATTAGTATTAGACTTTAAGCAACAGTCACATTATTTAAGGGTAACCACCATACACTTCCATTTTGTGAATAGGTTTTCATATTGGATAGTATTATAGCATGATTCCACTGAGGAGTATGGTTTGGATCAGTACAGTACTGTATGGTTTGGAATGGTAAGGCCTGGCCGTATCCTCATGTTGTAGGTGGGGTTTAGGCCAAATGCATAGTGTGATGTCATAGTGGTGCAACAACGTACCAATAAATGATACGGTTCAGGTTAGTTGTTTGGGCCCCTTTTACCAAGAAAACACACAAAATAGCTTACAGTACACACTGATCCGAACCGTACCACTCAGTGAATATACACTATTAGATACATTTTTGCTTTATTCATTGTTGTGTTTAATGTCCGCAACAATTGTTGATTAGGGTGAGAATCAGTAACACTAGAGCTGCAGGGCTTGATATTTTTTCAGCATCATTGGGCAAAAATTCCATGATTACTTTGAGACTTAAGCACTGCATCTATTCATTGTATTTATTTCAGGCTTTAGAAAATCTAGACCATAATGCAAAGTTTGACTAGTCACAGGTGGTTTCAGACAGGTAGGAGGGTTGAATACCTGATTGACATCTGTTATCACCAATCACTGATCAGATTCTGTCAGATGAGCCATGGACACTGCTGGAATCTGTCTCTTGACATAGAGTCTTACAAAAGTGACTTCACCTTTCCCTCATCGAGTTAAATGACATCAGACTCATGTATCTTTATATTTTGTGTTTTGATTTGGACTGAGAGGAGAGAGCTGCAGAGGGACGCTGCAAATTTGGGCAACTTTTTTCCCTGACTTTATCTCTTACCATTTGAATTCTTTTTAAACATCAATCTACAACTTCGAGGCCATTTACCTGAGTTTGTCTTAGCTATTTGAAATGAGGAAAAAGCCTATAAATGTACCTAGAGGAATATCTAATCTTTCATTAGCATCATATCTTTGTAGTTTAATGCATAGTAAAAAGTGGAAGTGTACACATGTGATTTGTGAGTTTTTATTCAATGCTAAACTAAGCTTTATCTTGGCTCTAATGTCACATTTTAGGGATAGATATGTAGTGTAGATGAGTTTGATAGACTTGTCATACATCGCTCTTACTAATAGAAGAAGCCAAACTCCTCAGTATTTCTCAAAGCTTTCAGTTCAAAAGAAAACAAAGTTAAGTTAACCTAAAATTTCCACAATGCAGCGTTTGTCTTGAAACTCTCGCTGAGGAAAATATCAGCTCATGAGTTAAAAGTGACTTCATCTATTCTATTCTTTCATGCTGTAATAATAATACTTGTGTCTCCATTTGGGAGTGTGCTTCAATAGCCCAAAAGTCGCCTGACTACGTATGATTAAAGGCTGGTAGTTTCCTAGTCTGAATTATTGAACAATAGACTACTTCACCACTGCTCTATTTTTTTTTTTTTTTTTTTTAAATTCAAATCAAGGCTTGAATCCACCTTGAAGGTTTGGCCTACTGGTGAATGTGTTTGGGACATTTTTGACTCAAAGGGCTTCATAAAGTTTTCCTGGCAAATGCTGGATGATTGACTCTCTTGTAATACACACAAACTGAATGGTTGATAGTAGACTACACACAGATGCTGGACAGAGACGGAGCCATAGAGGTGCATTAAACTTTTTAATACTTTGGCGTATCAGACAAAATATATGTACATTTATGACATGATTGGTATATACAAACTGCTGTTCACCTTGATACAATTCAAGCTCAACATGTCTTCCTTTCACTGGGGCTCTTTTTTAATTTTGGACAATCAAAACTGATCATCAACACAAAAAAGTCAGTCTAATTGAAGTTGTATAAAATTGGTTTTCATGAACTGGGTCAAGGCCATTGGGTTTTATTAACAGCCCAAAACCACAACCGTCTATTAGTAATGCATAAGCAACAAATGAACTGAAATCATAACATAGTGAGTAAATCTTCATACTGTATGTGAAGCTACAAAAGACATCATCCAGCAGATTTTACAGACTAAACAGCAATCGTAATTGGAGGTACAACAACCAATCGATTTGTTGTTTAGGCCTGGAGACACGAGAGAGAAGGAATTTGATTTGACGATTACCATTTTTTAAACATCATCCGAATTAAATAATCCAATTTCGATTTAAAATCGATTAACTACGCCGCCCTACATGAAACCAAAACTAACTGGATCAAATGCTTACTATATAACAAAAACCTGAATTTTAGCATCGACTTTAAGGTGTAAAAATGCCCAAAAATCACAAATTTACTCTTATTTGTAAAATTAGGAATGTTCTCTTGCCACCAAAAGCGTACACATGCCCACATGTTGAGCTGTCAGGACCCAGGACAAGCAGCAGTGCAGGTTTAATCAATGTTCAACAGCCTCTAAAAAGAGATGGCCCAGCACACCCACTTTGAAAATCCTGACACATTATGACACCCGGCTGTCACATTCCATGAGGGAGCCCCACTCGCTGGGTGATGTAAAATGGACAGAGGAGGTGTGTAAAGCCGTCTCCACGTGAACACCACTCAGAAACCATAATTTTTTTTCCCCTTCCAGTCTTGCTCCCAGCTGCACAATGTGGCTATGACTTTGATCAACAAGCTTATGCTGGCATAGACTTCAATCTCCTGGCCTATTTCTTATATGGGAACTTTATCAGTGGTGTAAATACTTCAAACAAAAGAAGAACCTTAAATTCTCAAGGGTATTGTTATTAATTTGCATGACAATACTGTTTTGTGTCCTTGTATAATTGCAGTATGTGTTGTATGTATTCACTCACTCTGCTTTCTCATTTACTTCTCATACGATCATCTTCCTTTTGCTGTCTGCTGATTGCTTCATTCGTTTCCCCCTCAGGTGTACCACGGTCTAGACATCATCACCAATAAAGTGACAGCTGAGGAGCGCGCCCAGTGCAGACATCACATGATCAGCTTCGTGGACCCTTTAGTTAGCAGCTACACCGTCGTGGACTTCAGGAACAAAGCCCTGGCTCTGATATCCTTTTCCTGGAAACACCTCCTTTCACTCCTCACCACATGTCACATCTTCTCCCCGGTCGTTTAGTAGTAACTACATGAAAAGAATTCAGCAGTGATTAATTAGTCTGGAGATGTGTAGGTATATATATATATATATATATATGCTGTATATGTGTGTGTGTGTGTCTCTGTCTGCTGTGTCCTTATTTGGTCAGCGTGTCTTTGGCTGCAGATGTTGCAGTAAGAGAGAGATCACTAGAGATGATATTTATAAAGTAGTCTGTGTCTGTGGAGCTCACACACACACACACACACACACACACACACACACACACACACACACCCATCCACACAGACTGTAGCAGTCACACCCTCCCGCAGACACCGGCCGTCACACAGATGTGGGGAGAGGAGGCGATAACTAGAGATGGTATTAATAGATCAGGAAGGCATGCACACACACACATACACACATTTTTCTCTTTCACACACACCCACCAGTGCGGCGAGGGGATGCGGTACAGCTCCAAGAATAGGCTCAGTGCAGCGCGAGCCTGCTGGTGGGAAGAGGGAAGAAATGGAAAGAGATGAATACAGATTAGTGGGGATGGAAGCAGTGTGGAGGACTTCAAACTGTAAATCAGGAAAGAGACGTCGGAGGGGAAAGAGGAGGGGTGGCGTCACGGTTGAGGGAAACTGACAGGCTTGAGAAGCCGAAAGACGCAAATGACGGACCTAATGACACATCATCAGCAGCTATCAATTCTTCACTCAACACAGCATTTACATAAACTCTCTCCTCTCTAGTTCTCCTCTGTCTTCCATCTCTCCTTTTATTTTCCCTTCAGTTTTTTTTTTCCTCCCTTGCTGCTTTGGCAGCAATCATCCTCACTCTTTCCAATCTAATGCACCTTCCCTCTGCAAACACGACGATGCAGCCCTCACCGGTTTGTTGCATTCATGTGTGTGTGAAAGTGAGGGAGGGGGCGAGCGTCGACGGCTCATCGGCCTTTATCTTGTTTGAGTGGTTATTTAATTATCCCTGAGTAGAGAAGGTGGGCGAGTACAGGGAGGGAGGAGGAAGGAGAAAGGAAAGGTGCAAGATAGGAGGAGATGCGACAGAAAAAGAAAGGTGTGGCAACCACATAGGTTGGTACGTTTGTGTAGATTCTCAGTCATCCAGGTCATGGTAGGAGTCTGGTCGCTCTTGATTTAACCGATCAAGGATCACATAGGTTGGTTAATATTTTTGCATGGAATCATGAAGGTGAGACATTGAGTGACTCATGTAAAGTCTACTAGTAAAGACTGTTTTTATTTGTGCTAAATTTTCCACTTATGTTTCACAATTAGTAAATAAATCTGCACACTGTAAAAAATGCCAGTCTGATTTTTCCTATATTAAAACTGACATATTCAGAATAATAACAGCTCCAAAAATAACCCAATGAGGAAGAATTCTAAAGTTGTAATACTGCTGATGACTGCTGGGGTTGGCCCCAAAAAAGCCCCGACTCCCACAGACTTGCATTGAAATTCTCTCTAAAAATTCAAAGTAATTATTTTTTCTAGAAGTCATTCCAGTCTCAGCAGTTTTATTTAGAACCTCTAATAAGTAGTGTTGTCCATTTTTGAAGTTTTTCCTTCATTAATCTTATCTTAGGTCACATAGAAGCTTTGATATCCGCCATGTCAGACTTTGATTGACAGGTCTGTTTGACAACTTTCCCATTTATTAGTAAGTAGGAGTTAAGTGTTAGAATCACAGACAGCCCTTAGCCTATGTGCTGCTAGAGCTCTGTCCCTTTTGTCCAAATATGGTCACTTCTGTCTCCAAAAAACCTACATGGTGATGGTCAAAATCACATAACATTGACTTCAAAATAGCAGCTTTGACATCATGGCTCTTCCATCCACTAATTATATACAGTCTATGGTCATAATACAATAACGATGGTGTCATGATAGATCATATCTGCAATAAATGATGCACTCCAAGACAGATATCACAATATCTGTGTAACATAAGAAAAAAATGCCCCTAGAGAGGTCAAAGCGGAAATATATTTGTTCACTGTTGAGTCAGTGTCAGAGAATTTGATAAAATAGTTGAAAAATTGCTTAAAATTAGACAGTCTCTAATGCTAGGCAGTTATTTTTTTTTTAAAGGCATACTTTTTGCTATATTTACACCACTTGGTTTTTGGAAATATGTCTGACTTTATGATCTCTAGAGTTGCATTTCACTCTGGACAGACAGAAGCTGTTGGAAATGGATGGTACAGACTCCATTGTTTGCTTCCTGGTAAGAACTCATTAGTCACCACATCATATGATATGACCCTATCCAGACATGTAATTCAACACTGATCCAAATTTACACCTGTTTTTGTTGTCTACCTTGCTGTGCAGTCAAATTTTGCATTATATCAGGCTACGCACATATGCCCTGTAGGTAATGGTTATGTGATATGCTTCAGGTGGGTTAGAATGGATGGAGGTAATGCTGAAACTTACTCGTCTGAAAGGTGATCACGATCTTCTTTAAAACATTAAATGAAAGTTTAGATATGCATGTGGATGTGGCTTTGACTCAGTGCCTCTTTAACTCATACACACTGACAACAATTCCTGCCATCATTCCTAGAAATAGTGGCTCAGGTTAATCAGGGGAGTTTTTTCATAGCGCCTGCCCATAAAAAATATTGGTATTTGGCTCCTGTACATTATACTCTATATGGTATATTGCAGTACACAATATGTTCCTGTGTTCTATTTTTGTCCCACGTCTATTCAGATTGGACATCTCTAGTTTGTCATTTGTGTTGAAAGATAATGTGTTACATTAAAAGTGTGCCAGTGGGAATTTTATATTCTATTAATTTTGTCTGTTAATCATGGTTCCAGCTTTACGTTACCTAATGTAGCAGTTAAATGTTCACATTCAAAGTGCTATTCAATTAGAAACACAGTCTGAGGGAGCATGCCTCCGTCAAGGCCTCACAGTCCTTTAATTCAATCAAAGGCCTTATTTTTCAATGTTGGTGTGGGGGAGGGGGGGTGGGGGGGGGACCCCTCCAAGATCTGCTCCAAAACATAATGGGTTCAACCCATTTTCCTTTCTTCAACCAAATG
>JAPQRQ010000003.1:16612282-16624788 GCA_037367365.1 Apogon talboti
ACCTTTTAGTTAGCATCATGATTGGTTTCATAAGGCAGTTAGCATTAGCTTTAACCTAAAGCCTGTCATGCTTCAACCTTTTGTCCAAATATAGTCACTTCAAAAAAACAAGTCGACAAGGCAACAGCAACAAACTTTAAAGACTTGGAAAGTGTGGCAACACTATACAATGTGTAGATATCGGTGTCAAAAGAGGAGGGACGTTTTCATCTGTCTAGTAGAGTTCACAGACTTGAAGTAACATTGACCAACTGAAGCGGTTTTGAGAGGACATGATCCAACTGCCTAAACTTGATGTTAGTTTTTCCTTTAATTTGTCAGGCAACTGTACAGTACACTCTGAATGGTCTGCTCAGCTTCACCATAGAAAAGCGTTATGTCTGTTACAGTTGCATCCCTAACCAGCCCCTGATAAGTGAGTCTTATCTACTGCATCTTTCTTTCCTGTGCCTCTGCTTGTCTTCAATCAATGCGGGGCAGTGGCTGTTGATGCAGACAAGCAGCCAGTCGGACAGATAGACAGACGGACGGACAGACAGATAGGCAGACCGGGCAGAGACTGGGGGCTGCTGTTCATTGCTGAAGCCTGGCCTGCAGACTGCTGACTGATGCAAAATAGAAACACGGGGGTGGAAAAGAGAGAGGGAGAGAGCCAGAGCATGAGTGAAAGGTGAAGCAAGACTGATGGCAACGGAAAGAGAGAGAGAGAGATGGTGCACGAGAGAGAAGGGTGGGAGGATGGAGGGAGACATTATCGAGCCAGTGTGAGTCAGCAGGTTGACAGAGCTTGTGGGTGCGGCTGTGCTCTCCAGTACATCACTACTCCTGTAAATCTCCCAGTTTGTGCCCAGTTTACCCTGCGCAACAATGCCGCTAGACGACCTGTTTGTTCCATAACCAATAACCAGTGACTTGTACATCCAATGAGAGACTTGATGCTTGTTTGCACATTTGACTGACTTATTTGTTGTCTAAAGGAAACCCTGAACTGATGAACACACACTCCGGATTAAAGTTATTGGTTCTGAATGAATGGAAGTATGTGATTTGTGTCGGTGTAGGACCAGGTGACGGTGTGCCGCTGGTGTATGGCCTGGATGTGACGGATGTGTCGAGGTGGGAGGAGACGGTGCTGACCCCTGCACTGCAGATACTGGCCAGTCTCAGCAAGGTGGGGCCCTTCTGTCAGCTGTTTTTTTTCTGGCACTGTTTCTGGTTTGCTCTTTTAAGCCTTTTTTCAGCTTTTAGTTCGTTGTTTTCTCTACCATTACTTTCTTTTGCTTAAATGTCTTTTTTTATAGTTTGGATATTTGCTGTTGCATTTCTTTTCAGTCTTACTTTATTTCCATCTACTTTTGTCTCTGTTGATTCTTTTGTTCTGTTTCTCTTTCCCTCTTTTATCTTGCAGTTCTTAAGCTGTTTTTTTCCCTTCATCCTTCTTCTCTTTAACACACACCACCACTTGAACTCTTGCATTTTACTTTAATATTTTTGTTTATGCTTCCTCTTTGCTTCTCATTTGTTCCCTTTTCCTCTTTATAAGTGCAATACACTTGTGTTGTTTCCATTTCCATATTCAATTCCAATATGTGTGAATGGACTGTTGTTTACCTTAATATACATACATGCAAATGTTGCATGTTATTGCTGTGTTTGTTTTATTTTTCTTCCACAGTTTCACCACCCATGTTCTTACCTTAGAACCCATTCCACATACATAATAAGTAAATATAGATGTTCATGATATTTCTTTCAAGATTAATAGTAAGAGTTCAACCTTTTAGGGGGAGGAGTCAACTACTGCACCTATCAGAGTAGAGGGGGCGGAGCGGAGAAACAAGCGAACCAACCACACCTGTGATCTGTGTGAAAAAGTCATTATCGGTGACCTGGAGTGGACAGGTAAGGCCGTCAATGTTAATATGATCATCAGAATCACTCTCTTGTAAAATTCTGTTGGTTTTTTTTGTGTTTTTTGTTTAACTTAAGCTTTGTTTTCTGTCATATTATCATCTGTCTGTATTGAACATGGTTTACATTTCACAGCATGAGTTGAATATAACCAAATTAAACCCCTGTTGAGTCAAAACCTTAACAAGACTGATGATGCTTTTTTCTCAAAAGATTATGTGTCGGAAATATCCACTTTACAGACATCCCTAACTGATATCAATGTCTATAAACATATCATACACGAGACATGTATGAAATACATGGCTGATTACACCTAAAAGTTCTCACCTACTGCCAGCATGTTGACTATGATTATGCACTGCCATTGTAAATAGATTTGATGTATATACTTTATATTCTATTATAGTTTATTCTTTATACCTCTTGTTTATTCTTCTATTTTTACCTTTAATAACAAGGTGAGAGAGAAATGGCATCTCAATTCTCTGTATGTCCAGTGCATCTAGTGAATCGACAATAAAAATCTTTGAATCCTTTCAATCCTTGAATCCTTAAATGGACAAGTCCAATGATTCATCTATAACTAGACAGAACAACTTGGTAAATGGGATTTAAAACGTCTTGTTTGCTGAATTGTCAAATAACACTTGACCTCCCCGTCAAATAACACTTTGACGGGGAGGTCATGTTTAGCTGTTGAGGTGACCTTGAAATGTGCAAAATTAGACCTCTAACCCTTCGGATTTCGATTACTGTGTTATGTAATGGAGTAGCACATTGTTTGGGTTGTTCCGTACTGATAAAATCCTTTAACCCCTGAGTCACTATTTCAAGTAGTGTCATAACAGCTGCTGTGAGTATGTGTGTGTGTTCCTTTTCTTCAGTGGTTTTGCTTTACTGTGTGTTTTAGGGTCAAAACAGGGTGGAATAATAGAAAAAGACAGAGAGGAATTGAAGTTTGACAGGTTTTTACTAAATAAGGCACTCAGAATCTACATCAATAAGAGATTTAGGATGTTGAACATGAACTGTGAACTGGAACACACTGAACAACAAGAAGTGTGTGAATTTTGGCCCAGTAGTTTTTGTTTTGGGGCTTTTTTTTTTTCTAAACCAGTGAATCTGCTTTTTGGCACCTGGTTGAACTCCAAGAAGCAGTTACACGGTCAAAACTCAGTAAAAACACAGTAAAAAATAAAGGAAAATCACAACACTAAAAACAAAAAACGACAAGGAAAACAGTCGGTCTTACTCACTGCTCTGTGTTTTGCCCACCATTACACAGGCAGCAGGGGCTGAACTGAGCATGCTCAGATATCTATGGAAAGAACAAGGTCTATTCTATCAGCATGATTTTAATTTTTTTCTTATTGTGCAAATGGTTGAATTTTTATGAATATTTAAAATGAGTCATACATTAAGAACAAGCACCACAGACACGTGAGGGGTTAAATGTTACCAATATGAGCTTATGTTATACAAAAAAGTTAAAAACAGATCATGCCTTTGATATAATTGTATTAGGTGTTTTGTTTTTGTTTTGTTTTTTTTTTTTTATGTGAAAGTTGCTGCTTCACGTCAGATGTCTCCTCTTTACCTGCAGCTCACCTGAAGTCCAAGAAGCACCACTACCATGTGAGAAAGAAGATGAAGTCTGACCAAAGCAGTGATGAGTCTCCTGCTTCTACATGTGAGTCGGTGAGGTGCCTCTCAGAGGAGCCCTGTGCTCCTGTTGCCCCGGGCTGCAGTCAACCCTCTCAGGACTCTTCCCACGACACCAGGACAATACACAAAGAAGTACCTGCAGCACTTTAGAGACACTGGATTACGAACATCATCATTCAGCTGTCCACTAATTCTCTGCTCTATATCCTTAAAAATCCTGAATCAGTTTTACGGCTTCGGATCGCCCCATTGGGAGCTCTTACTCTGGCACCTTTCCATTGAGCCATATGGAACTACAGTACATTTTCCAAACTCTTCAGATACTTAATTTCCAAAAAGCAGTACCATTTGTAAAGGATGAAAGCCCCATCAGGTCTTCAGGGGAATAAAAGCCACCGGTCCTTGTTGAATTTAGATAACAATACAGACGCTGCAAAATATTGATATGCCTTTTTCACACAAAGCTGTTCATGGGTTCGGGTTATGGATCCATGAAATAGTGTTTTTCTGTTTGAGAGAAGACATTGATGGCCTGGATTGTTGAAGACTTGCAGTCGAAAGATTTTAAAGATTTTTTTAATAACCTGGAAACAGCAAGAGAAGCGATATTATTTTTCTATTCTTGTAGAATGTGCCTTAAAAAGTTGCAGTCTTTCATACTGTTGACAAGAAACCAGTCCAGTGTGTTCGCATTTGGATTCCTTTGTCTTCCTTTTTACATGAAGGTGTAATATGCAAGATGTTCATGTTGGAGCTATTTTTGTGCTGGAAATTGATGTTAACAAGTGTATTAATTTAATGAGTGTACATCAGTGACAACAATCTGTTCAGTGGTTTCTGTGTAGATGACTTAGTTTGTTTTTTTCAGTTCTGATGTTCACTCTTCAGTTGCTGTACTTCGCCAAAAGAAAAGCCAGCATCTCCCGACTCTAAATTTGTACTTTTAAACTTCATGAAAGACTTGGATGTCACTAAACTAATATATAAATTGTCATTTGATTATGTTGTTCTACAGAGAGCATTGCATCACTGGTTGCAGTTAGCATTACTGGAGGGTGTGTTTAAGTCTGGTAAAGTATGTAATATTTCAGAAATGTGCAAACTTGGCTCCTCCTCACCACTAGATGAATGAGGAAATGAGAGTGATGGTTGACCGAGCATGAGACGGTATTAGGAGAGAGTACCAGCAGCATGACAAAAAGCTGTGAAATAATAAAACATTATTCCCTGATTCTGTCACAGTAGACATATTGTAAAAACAAATAAACCTACCCATACCTTTGTAAAACACTTAAGGATCACACTATAATGTCAAACAGGCAAAAGACATGACCAGAGTCACTTAGATTTTATAGTTTTTCACCTGCAAACACTTTGCAATGTTTGCAACACTGTGGAACTGGATGAAAGTACAAACACAGAGAGATCCACACCCCCATAATGAAACCAACCAATGAAAAAATACAAATTACAGGCAAAGGGGAGGGTCTCTGCCGGTAAATACACCACCTGTAGAGACCCTGCACCACCATACATCACATAGAGGGTCAGAATTGATTAGTGATAAGGGCTGTTATTGGATAAGCATATATTTTTTTAAGGAAAATGTTACGTAGGGGCAGAGGGCTGTCCTCTGCTGAGGCTCCTGCCCCCGCGACCCGGATAAGCGGATGAAGACTGTACTCTTCCGTACTTTGCCTTTAACCTGCAATAGTTTCTGTGATGTGTTTTCTTGCCACTGTAGTCTTTAACTCTTGCTACTGGTTGCTTTGAAATGGAGTTGCCCAATGCTAGTGTCAACAACCGACTGATTCTTTGTACAAAACTGACTCCCAACATAAACTTTACGTAGGCACATGAGCTCATGTGAACCTTAGATATTGAACCTTAAAGCAACATTCACTTCTAAAGTCAACCAGCTGATTACAAAGATACTGAATAAACCGCAAAGACTTTTAAGACTTTTTTTTTAGGTTTTCTATTTCTTTCTTTGAAATAAATAAAATCCCAATTCTCAAACTTGGATTTCAAAGCAATTGTTTTGCTTGCATCTCATTAGTACAATTATTCATTATATTCACGTGCATTTTAACTGCAGACAGTAGAGCTGGGTCATATGGGCAAAAAAATTACATTTTGATTTAGTGTTTTAATGAATTGTTATCTGGCTACATGAACTGAAGAAAAAACATGACTGGAGAGACACATTCACAATGAATAGCTTGTAAGCTGTTTGCAAACTGTATGTAGAATTTTTGAGCATGAAAGTTCTCCAGAATAATGTCGATTTTACGATTTTTCTGAGTTTTCAGAAAGCAAAACCTCCATCAGTTTAAGTTGACATATTGTCCACCACTGACAATCAGTATAACAGCATTAGTCTGAATATGACAGTATTCTGATATTGGATTTTTGTAAATGCAGCCTGTTTTAAATGCATTATATCTATTATGTTCTTCAGCCTTTCCTCATTACAGTTGAACAGGAACATTGTGACACTGTCTTTAACATGCGGATCAAATTTTGGACGTCAAAGGTCAATGATCAATATAAACAGTTGAGTAGAAATATTGTCTTTTTCAGAATAAGGGGAAACTTGAATGTTCTGTGTGTGTAAATCTAGTTTTTGTCCTTTGTTTGCTAAAGCCTTACTGGATGATTTGCTTCGCTGAGTGAACGTTAGCTGAACACCTTTCTTCTCTTGTATAAACCAGCAGGTCAGTCTGTAAGGTGAGAGTGTGTTTTCACAGCAGTGATTACACCTCTTTGTTTATGTGTGTCGTCCCCCTTTCAAACCAGGGTGTGCCTGCCTGCAGTAAAACCACTTACACAATACCTTGGCATCACTCCAGAGGCCTGTTTAGCGCTCCCTTTCCCTCTCCTCACCTGCCACTTTTTCTTCTCACCTCTCCGCCTTTCTGAAGAATCGGCCTATTGTTCCGCATTCCTGCCTCAAACGCCATCATCTTGTTCTTTACGTTTTCAGCTCAAGCGCCGGGACGTTTTCTGTCAGCGTTAGTCGAGTTCACAGGCTCCCAGTGCTTGACCTCGTCCACATGACTAAAAATATTTCCAGCCATATAATAGCTGGAAATGTGTGTGTGTGTGTGTGTGTGTGTGAGAATGTGTGTGTCCCACATTCTCTTACTGTAAATGGGTCAGGCCTCCAGCTTACAGGGGGCTTACCATACAGTATGGGAGTCACGCTGATAGCAAAGGTCACTGTGCAACTGGTGTCTGCCTTCTCTAACTTTGTTTTTCTTTCCTACTGTTATACATTTTTTTATCGCCGCTTTTTCCCTTCTGTTGTTTTTTTTCTCCTCAATCTCTATGATTACAGTAAAAACTTGTATCATCTGCCACAGCTTTAAATGCCTCACATTTTCCTGCGTAACTTGTGTGGTATGTGCCTATTTTGAGTGCCTGGGCTCGTCTGGCCTGGCACCTCCAGGCGCTGCTGAATCATTGCACATTTAAAGAAGAAAGCTTGCGCAATTCAATGACATCAGGCTCCAGCCCCTTGAACTGCTCACACACTCGCTCGCAGAAGTGGAGAACTAGGCCAGCATCCGCGGTCACAAGGCTAATTAGCGATTTACACACGCCGATGCGGCGGATCATCTACGGGACACATGCACTCACACATTCATTAGCTGCAACCGAAGCAGCTTCACCAGCCCAAATGAGAAAAAAGTCAAGTGCACTTTGGTTTGACGGCCGTGGCTGTTTGAGCGTCTGTGTTTATATGTACAGTTGCATCCGTCGGCGAACTATGCATTAGCTCACACAAGCCTCAGAGCTCCATTTGTGTCTCTCCCACTCTCCGTCTCCCCGTCCGGTCCTACCCTATAGCAGCCTATGTTCACAGAGCACACATTGTCCTAAACATGAGGCCCGCCGTGGGGAAGCTGCAGGCGGACTTATGTAATACATGCTGCAGCTTATAGATGTATGACCTGTTTGTCATGGCTCTCTGGCCTCTGGTACTGATTTTATTACGTGTACCGCAATGCAGGATGCATATTGATCACGGTATTAAAATGCATCACTTTACATTTGCCTGTGGGTTATCTGTTTCATATTTATTTCCAGGAATCTGCATAGACCCACCACTAACTTTGATGGTTCCTTTTCTCTATTTTAAAGGTGCAGTGTGTATAACTGGGAGGGAACTGGAATATAACAGTCATCATTATAAGACAGAAAAATGGAATGGTTGTGTTTTTTTTACCTTTGAACAGGGATTCCAAACTTTGTAAAATAAAGAAAAAAAACAGAATACCAGTGCCCTGCCTGCCCCCCCCCCCCCCCCCGCAGGAGTTTACATCATTAATTGCCATAACGTGTACATTTCTATTCTACTGTGTTGAATAATTGCACTGGGGACAATAAGACTCTGAGCAAAGAGTTGAAATTCAATTCCAAATTCACATTGGCTTACTTTTCCACTGACAAATCAATCTTTTTAAGTGTTTTGTTGCAGGGACAAAACAACTTGACGGCTACGTTATTAGTATAAGCATCATAGCATTGTTAAATATTTAACTTTATCGCAATTTGGCAACCCATTAAAAAATAAGGCCCTGTAGCTAAATATGGAAAAGATGGCTTTAGATCTCTATCCGACTTATCTTCAAAGCAAAGCAAAACCCTCCCAAAAACATCCATTAAAGACAGAGGCTAATATCCTCTCAAATGTAATATACTTGATATGACGACAGATATAGTTTACAGGAATACTAACTATGCCAAAAATCTGTCACCACAGGAAACTGAAGAAAAAAATTACGTTGTCTTCCAACTTAATTCCCATTGACGAATCAGCAATGAAAATTGGCTACATGCCGTCCCACGAGTTCACTAAACAGAGCGAACCCATCTGTCTATTATATATATAATCTATTTGATATACAATATGTAATGTCATCTGAGACTTATGAGGCAATTGGAGACTAGTTTAAAAGTTGATACTGCTGTAAAGTGGATTCTTTTATGTAAGAGACATTTTCACTGAAACCTCAACCTAATATATGTAACTTTTCTGCATGAAAACGTCTAGTAACAAAAAGGCCTGTGTCATTATATCCAATATTTTGTTGATTCAGCCCATTTCATGAGGTCACCTCTCAGTCACACCATATCCCTCAGGTTAATATTTAACATTTCCTGCAGATATTTAACAAGTAAACATTAGCATTAGCTCATTTGTAAAGAAGATTTCTGCCTGAGTCACGTCAGGACTTGATAAACACATCCCATAATGAGTACTTCACAACATCATCTCTACTACGTGTTTTATTACTTGGTGGGTTTACATGACACTTAAAAAAATCGAGTTATTGCATTACTCTGACTAAAAACAGACAAACACAAAGTATGTAAACATGTTAGCTCAACTGAGACTGAAGTTCTAATAGTCGGACTATCACACTCAGATATTACGATTGAGGTAATCTGTGCCGAAGCCTGACCCAGAAATCCAACATCATGCAACTCATCTGCACAAAATGTAAAGTGGATAGGAAGTACGATATGTACAAATTTGCAGCGTTGTTCATTGTCGTGCCAGTTTTTGTGTGGGTTGACGAGTTGGTAACACACTATTGACTCTTGTTGTGGTCTGTGATGACGTAGATTAAGAAGCTGAAACGGTGTATATCTCCACCTATCATATATGATTACAACAACACACCCACTACACTCCTGTGCATGTACTGGGACAAAGACAGCAGTCCAATTAAACAGCTTGTATATGCATATATACATACTGATTGTTTTGATTGGAAGACACCTAGTGGCAGAGCTGACATTCTGCGTGTTTACAATTCATCACTTTATATGTCTCTGTGTATTTATTACTAGAAATCAATAGAAGACCCATCAACAACATGTTACATGATTACATTTCTCTGTTTGAATCAATATTTATTAAATGTGATTTGATTTTTGGTGCTTAGCAACACAAACGAGCCATTTAAAAATGCCATTTTGGTGCCTGTGCATTTTTAACATTAATTGAGTAAAGGCATAAATCGTTACGGACAGATTAATTCTAATGAAAATGATGTTTGTTACATACATTGAAGCATTTTTTGGTTCAACACTGGCTCTAATGATGGAAATGAAGTGTACTGCATGTTTTTACCAGCGTTTTGTCTACATGTGGCAGAGATGAGCATGTTGTTGAACTTGCCTCCTTAGACCTCTGCTGTAGTAGTGTGTCATCTAGTGACTGTGCGTCTAGGTAATTTGAAGTCCGCTTAATCCTAATCTCTAATCCCATTTAACTAAACATTCTCTGCCATCTGGCCCTGGCGGGACGAAAAAAACGCAGGCAGACAGGCGACCGATCAGACGGAGCTGCAGTCAGACAATGTTTTATTTACAAGGAAAATGTGCCTAATGTGCTCCATGCTGCTAGATAATACTGAAGGCCAAACCTCTAGACACCACACTGTTTTAGAATCTCAGAAATATGTGGGTTGTGAAGGACTTTAAGTTGAGAATATCTTTTCTGATTTGTCAATGAGCGCTCTGAAAACAGTAAAAAAAAAAACAACAAAAAAAAACGCTCAAGGTCGACTCTCCTGCTTCTGTCTGTTGTGTGTGAATTGTCACCCTGTATAACCTATTCTTCATCTGTGGCTTTCAGCCTTTTGACATGATTTTCTCTTTAAGTTTCACACAGACAGACTGATGTGTGTGCGTCTCCCTGCATACCTCTGTCATTGTTCACGGTCAGTGTTTATCAGGAAGAGGACAATTCAAGACCCGTTGTTGCGTAATCAAGTGAGAAACACAACACTGTCAGGTGTGAGTCTATCAGATAAGAGAGCATTGTGTGCGTGCTCATGTGAGAAGCTGACTTTTTCTTCTTTTTTTTTTTTTTGCATGTTTCATATCTGGATCGGAGAAACCCTCACAACAACCTCTGCGTATAGTGTGTGTGTGTGTGTGTGTGTGTGTGTGTGTGTGTGTCTGTGTGTGGTCTACAGTTTTTGCATCAGAGGAGGTAAAAGTACACACTTTATTCACCAAATAGAAATACAGACACTTGATACTGATTCAGCATCTTCACTGCAGTACAGACTCTTAAATATATTCAAAGTAGAACAGTAAAAAGCATCCCTTTTTGTCTTGTGTCTTTTACATTGTTTTTGTCTTATTGAATATGAACCCGATGTCGCACTCATTTTGTTTAGTATCAAAACAAAAATTTAAAAATAAGCATTGATTATGATTTCAGAAACTACCATGGTTTTTTTTGTTTGTTTTATGAGAGAAATAGATGTGATGATAGTCATTTTCTTCTTGTTTTAACTGTTACATAATTTTCATCTCTGCCTTTTAGGTTGTTTTTGTGTTTTTATCATCATTTTCATTGTTGTATCTTTAAAACAAGAGGAAAAATCCACACTAGTGAAGCTGTGAAGCAAAAATATAATCCAACCATAACATTTCAGATGTTCTTTCATAAATATACTGTACATAATACGTAAAGAAAAAGATGGATATTTTCTTTTCAGACTGTGAATAAGAGGTTTTGTCCAGTATTACAAATATGTGTAATGGTGATTTTTTTTTTTTTTTCATGGAAGCAATAGAGATGTGCAGAATCTTTCTCTTGCTCTGCTTTTGTTATTATCCGGCACCTGTTTCTTTTGATGCCTTACTTCATTTTTAAAAGTCTTCCAGCATTTGTCGTCTTTTACATAGTTTTTGTCACGTGTGATCTGCACTGATGAACAAACCACAGGGGTTTCTTTTCTGTTGTGTCTTATCCATTCAGACTGAAATCAGTTTTAATTTTAGAAATATGAGATATGATGCAAAATAGAAATAATCACAAATTAAAAGAACAAGCAGACATTTGTGTTCAAACCGAAATTATTGAAAAAATGCATTAGTACAGATACCTGAAACCTCCATTTCAGTACAGTAGCAGAGCATTTGTACTTGTATTACCTCTCATGTGGTACGTGTGTGTTTATGATGTGTTTGTCTCCACATGCATTCCCACAGTCAGAGCGGCACAATGAGGGATGAGTGCATCACAGCCTAATCCAGCCTAAAGATGGTGTTTTGTAACGTCCCACTGTCATACGATGTATGCATCCAGAGCCAAGCCCATCATTTATTGATGTCTGCGTCTATAGGGACGAGTGAGGTTCAGTGAGTTCATGGAGCGCGCGCTCTCTCTCCCTCCCTCTGTCTCTCTTTGTGCCACACTACTGTCTGGCCCCTGAAGTGGTTGTATACATGTATGTACCAAAAAGCAAGAGGAAGCGATGTGATAAGACGTGAAATGCCTGTGAGGAGAAGTGTCATATAGGTGCAGTGTGTGTATGGTTCCTTATACTCTCTGGCTTTCTGTCTCACTCTGCTGTATATTTCCTGCTCGGTTATGTAATGCGGGGGCTGCTCAGTTCTGTATTTTTTTCCTTCTTCAAATTCTACCCTCCCCAATCCAGAGCCATGACATTCCTTCCTGTTTTTCCAACAACCCAGTGAACTCTTTTTTTTTTTTTTTTTTTTTTTCCCAGGGTAACACTCACCCACATGTACACACACATATTGTCATGAAAGTAATGTGCCTATTTTAGGAAGACGAGCTGCATTCCCTGGATGCATTGTGTCTGGTGGCTTAAATAAAATGGCATTGTTTTATTTCTCACACACTTCCCTGATAGCGTTTCTTTTATTCTTACACATGCTCCCTTTTCCTTCATTTCATTTTTTCCATCCTGCCATCCATCTCTGTTCTCATTTATCTGTCTGTCCACTCGGTTTCACCTTTGGTCTGGGCAGGAAATGGGTGTGCCACATCATAAAGCACCAACAAAGCAAAGCGTGTGTGTGTGTGTGTGTGTGTGTGTGTGTTCATTTGTAGTGCATGTGTATGCCCAGCTAGCATTCGACTCTGCGGT
>JAPQRQ010000003.1:16629449-16666918 GCA_037367365.1 Apogon talboti
GTGTGTGTGTGTGTGTTTGTTTGTGGGCTGAGTCAAAGTTTAGTGAAAGGCGGGAGGGGAAGTAAACGGAGGGAAACCACTGTTGAATGTATCACATACAGTTTGCCTGATAAAGTGTTCCCTCCTTGGGGGCAGTTAACGGTTAACAGAAGATCTGTTTGAGCCAAACCCTGAGGGAGAGCAGCAAGAGGGGAATTTGCAAAAAATTTCCCGGGAAACTTTTAGATAATCTGACCTGACTGACTGTTAACGGAAATCTTAAACTATGACTTTGCATATTTTCTCTTTGTCATTTGATTGTAAAATGTGTTTCAATTGAACCTTTCATTGAAGGTCTAGTATGTTGAAGACCAAGGGAAAGGGGTAAAATAATTCATCCACGTTAGTAAGTGTTCAAAGTCACTTAAAATGTTAGTCACCCTTATCACTTTATAAGACTAGTTTTTCCAAAAGATGTGACTCACCTTATAGTCTTCAGAAATTGTATGTCAACTTCTCAACATAAACCTATCAGGCCACATTTTTAGGTACACATTCCTGTATCGGTGTACCTAATGAAGTGGCCATTAAGTATATACTGTTGCTGCTACTGCTGCTGCTGCTGTAGCCCACCTGTTATACATGTGTCGCATTCAGAGATGCTCTTCTGCATTTCTCAGCTCTAACCATTATTTTGAGAAACTGTTGCCTTTCTATTACTGTGTGAAAATCCGTATAGATCAGCAGTTTCTGAAATACTCAAACCAGCCCTCCAGGGCCCAACAATGATGCCATGTACATTGTCTCTTAAATCACCTTTCTTCATCATTCTGATTCTTGGTTTGAACTTCAGCCGTTCATCTTGATTATGTCCACATGCCTAAATGCACTGAGCAATGAGTTGCTATGTTTTTGTTGGCCTTTTAAATATTTGGGTTAATGAACAGTTGAACAGGCGTACCTAATAAAATGGCCGGTGAGTGTATGTAAAATCTAAATTTCTATAAGAATTTTTTTTCTATTATTTACAATTTTTTTAACATCACCTTCAAGATTGCTGACCCTTGAGATTTAATATCTTGTCATGTTTTGCCCGCTGTTTCAGACAAAATAAAAAAAATAAAAAGCAGTGAGCACACATGGTATTTTCTAGTAAACGTATTGTAAATAAAATCTGCACTCTGAAATATGTGCCTTTCAGTTTCCGTTTCTCACCTTGTGGCATAACAATGTAGCCGTGTATTACTTTTCTGTTATTCAGTACTTCATATTGTCTGTTGTAACCCAGTTGATGTTTGTCAGAGTTACTGCAGCTTTGAGCTTGAATGCATGCCATTAGGGAAGTAAAGTGGGACATTGGTTCCTTATTTATTACATGACAGTTATGGCACAAAGCCAGACCCACGGATCCTGGTCTCTATCGCAAACACAATTCCCCTCCTCTTTCAAACCATTGTGCATTTGCCTACTATCTTCTTAAAATTTTCTATCCAAATCACCGTCAATCCAGGAACATGTGCCTGTGTGTAAAACGAGTTCCTTTTCTGTACATAAGCTGTGGTTGCATTTTGCCCTCTAACATTATACAGTATCTGCCTGCTGCTCTCTTTTCCATATATAACTCCTAACAGGCTCTCCTGTGTCCCCCTGCCCTACTTTACACTCTCCACCACTTAACACACTGTACAACTCAGCTAGATAGACCTCATAACTGACTGGACTAGTTGACTGGAGCTCCATTTATCCATTAAAAAACAACAACAACGACAAAACTAGGGTCGTCTCCTCACAAAGACTGGCAGCAAAGCAACAACTCATGTTAGAGCATTTAATATTTGTGTTTGGTTAAGTTGTAAATGCTAATGAAAACATCATGAAGGACAACACATCACAGATGAACTATCAGATATTTGTCAGACCTATGAGTCTGCAGGAGTTCTTACCGAATAGTAAAGTTATGTAGATTGTAGAGCAAAAGGACTCCTCTGGGGGTCATTCTCATAATTGGCTGGTTGCAGTCTTTTGCTAAGTGGTATTGTGCTGCCCTCTTGTGGTAAAATAGGGAAATGTCACAGTACAAATCCTGGAAATGTAAAGCACTGTAACGTACCTCAAATCAGACTAATTTGCAAAAAGGAGAGCCTAAATTATCGTGTTGTGAGAACACAGGTGACAGTGGTGACAGCTGTATTTTAATGCCAAATAAATTCAATATCATGTGATCTCATGGAGACTGATTTGTGAAAAAATAATAAAATGTATTTTTCAATGATCTTTCAGTGTAATCTGCACAGTGATGGGCCAAGAAAACCTAACAACAGAGTTTATGGCCTTATAAATGTGTTAAACTAAATCACACACTGTATCATATAAGGTGCAGAGATTTTTATTTGGTAAGCAAGAAACACCAAATACCTAGTGGGTAAACTATACAAATTATGAATATTTGCACATTTAGGCTCCAATGACAGTGGAAAATGTGTCAGTTTATTTATTTTTTTCTTTTTAAAGGTTAAATAACATTTTGTAGAGGAAAAAAATATAAAATTGTTATTTAATGCAGATGATCTTTCCGCTGTCTAGTAAGCCCTAATTAAGATTGAAAACAAAACATAGACAACATCAGACAGGTCTTGGCTTATGGATAGTGATGCATTTACTTTTAGTCAGTATGTTCGACACTTTAACTTGGACAAGTAACTCCTGTGTTGTTGTCTGTTGTCTGAATAACTGCCATGTAAAGTCAATTATGTTCATCTGATGTCATATTAAGCCAGTGGACAAGCAAACATAAGGTTTTACTGTCATCATGTACTAGAATTACATAAACATGTAGACTGACAAACTGCATGGGTCACCTGACACTGAGAATACATAGAAGTTAGCTAATGAGAAGTTCAACTACTGGATCTGAGAGATCTGAGTGTGTTTCATACAGCATATTAAAGGGACTGGTTAAATGCTGAGGGTGACAGTAAAAGAGCAAAAGCCTAATGCATGAAGGGACAGCTAAAGAAGAATAATGGTAAACTGATTTATATGAGAAATATTGCAATAATAGACATTTTTATATAAGTATTAGTGTTAAAAACACATAATTGATTGTCAAGAAGAGCAGAATTTAGTGTGTTTTGAGTTTATCAGACTGTGCTCTAGGGGACATTAAAGATTGTTGAACCACTGATGTACAGTATAGAGATATATAAACTACATGTTCCCCTACCATTTTAATGTGAAGTTTACTTTACGTGCCATACATATATATAACTATATATTTTGTTTTCTGATGTTTTAAATAGACCAAACTGAAATTAGTAACCCATATGGAGTTGTATTTTAATTTATTATTATTATTATTATAGTAATAATAATAATTATTATTACTATTATTATTTTTGTTATTATTTTATTTTATTTATTTATTTATTTATTTATTTTGGAGGTGGGGCCAGATGCGTAAAAATACTGTATGTAAATTCATTTTCCTACTTAAGAATAATATTGTTCTCTAGAGCTTATGTTTTAAAGCAGCATCAAGACAAAAACAATGTGTAACAGGATGAACATGACAAAAAAAGGCAGAAAAGTCATGCTTGTTTATGCACATGATGGTGACGCTGCACATATAGGATATAATTTTATTAGCAAGATGTGATTGACAGGTTTTTATTTTTATTTCATTGTGACTGAAGTTCTAGCAAACATTATAGCACAGTGCAGTTATTCAATATCCTTTTTTTTAATACAAAATGGAAGAGACAGTAAAATAATGACAACTGATTGCATGATTTTGTAAAACTGGTTCCTGAGGAGACACAATATTTATCTTAACATTTTGGGAACCACTAGCTGTGAACATTTTACTTGGTATGGAGTTTGGTCTTAGACACACTGACATCTAAAAGTTGGATAATTGTCACTATCACTTTTGTTTTTGACTAAATCTTTTTAATAATTAGTCACCAACACCTTAACACTCGTGGCCCCTTTTCCATTTGTGTCACAAATCAGGCTTGAAGGCAGAGTGGTTGAATGTAATAAATGACAAGTTTATTGTTGCACAAAATGTACAAAATAACAAGCAAATGGACAGACCCCTGTAACCCCGCCCCCCCAGCGTCCCTCCCCTCCCTCTGGTTCATTCGCCATAATGAAGCTGAATTTCTGAAACCTATGACTACGGCAAGTCCGATGGTCCAAGCCAAACGCATGGTAAATCTGAGAGACAACACATACCCAATTTCAGCATCACTGAACAATTAAAAATGAATAAAAACACCTTATTTACACATTTCTGTCAGAACTTTTACAACATGCCATCTATATATTTATACAGAATATGCTTGAGCACATACCCCTGTATAGAAAATATATTATAAGATCAAATTAAATTAGACTAAGGGCTATAGACATCCAAAGTACAGCACTTCTTTTTAATCTCCTTGGAACCTTTTTTTATTATCACTTTTATTTCCCTCTTATTTGATGGTGTAGCTCTTTATCAACCTTTTACTAAAAGAACAAACTCTAGTTGCTTGCAGATGTCGACATTTGCCGTGTTTTTTCCCTTGAGGACCCAAGCCGACCATGGTGATGCCTGTTCATAAAAGCCTCACATATTTACACACATCTCTCCCTTAAATTTTTATGTACTTTCTGACTCCGTGTGCGTCATTTAATATCTTGTTTTGGCCATTTCCAACCCTCATATGGGTGTAAAACGATGACTACAATCCCTTGAAACCCACCCTCTCGGTTTATTGACGTAATAAGAGTGTAAACCAATCAGCTTTGGCACTGGGTGAAGAAGTAAGCGTGCTGTGGTTTCTCCGAATTCTTCTTCTAGATCTTCCAAGTCGTCTGTTTGCGCACTAACATGAAATTTCTGTTTGAGATTAGACACATTAGCGCAAAAATAGTTGTTCATCCCATTCTACATCCGGCGCATGATATCTAACAAGCTAATACTGTGATATCTAAACCACATTAGCACCATGGAAAGATAAATAGAGTGAATGACATTGTTCAAGTAAAGCCAGAAAGCACTACATGGATGGGTTTGTTTTTTTTTTTTTTTTGTGTCAAGAAATCGTCACACATCATGTTTGGCTGCATGAGGTGTGAAGGTGATCGAGGGGAGGGGGGGAAATGGAGGCATTTTAGGGACTTTAAAAAAGAAAAAAAGATGACTTGGGTTATCTTATATGCTTGTGTCCTCGCCTCCTATCCTCCAGCTGCACCGGTGTGGAAAAGAAATAAAACAGGTGGAAGCAAATCTCCGGAGTGTGTCCATCACATTGCTTCACAATTCACCTGTGAGCACAGATCAGTCGGTGCAGCTGAAGGAGGAGCTACATCTGCAACCTCAAGAGTTAATAAAAACCAAAAAAGAAACCCAAAACCCTTTGGTTAAACTAAGTGTGTGTTTGTGTGTGTGAGAATGTCAGGGCATCAGTTTGGGATCAGATTTTGGAAAGGAGATGGCAATGTTCTCAAAGTGTGTGCAAAAATACTTGTCAGACTACTGCTGGAATATCAACCCTTTTATTTTTTATCACTTGCTCGCCTCCGTTCTGACCTTAAATTTTGCAATATAGCTTCCTCTTAGTCTTTAATCCTACCTATTTTCATCTGATGTTTGTTTTTCACTTGTTTTAATATATATCTATATTTTCTTTTCTGACTTTTTTTCTCTTTTCTTACTTTACAAAATGAGAGACAGAATGATGGACAGCTGACAATATATATAATTATTTTCCTCTTCTTAGTATCATCAGGTTTTTTTCTTAACCTGGGGATGATTTTGTTTCTTTGTTCGTTGTAAACAAACAGGTCTATCAGCCACTGGTGTTTGTTTCCTCCTCCCTTCTTTTCGTCTCCTCCTCCTTCAAGTGCACTCCTCCTCTCCTCCTTCGCCTCTCGTTTTCATTGCAGGAGGGCCCTGATTTGTTTCGAGGTGCTGTCATCGTTTAGATGCCGTGTCGTATACCTACAGAAAAAGGGATTAGAGGAAGGAATTAGACAGCTTTGACATGTTCTTACACTTTCTGATTCGGTTCTGTTTCACACACCGTGTTCATACCCACCTCAGTGCGTTGAGAAGCCCCTCCACGCTGTTGGACGGCTGCTCTTTCAGCACCTTGATGCAGCCCTTCATCTGCCGGACACAAAGACAACACAGGGTGTTAGAGAAAGGTCAGCAGCCTCAGATCTGCTTCGCCTCCCGCTGGTGCTGCTGCTGCAGCCAAACCCCGACATGACAACACACCAAAATCATCTAGAATGATATATGAATCTACCAAAGTGCTGAGCAGGTCAACTATGGTTGGACAATTAAATAATACAACATACAAGTTTATTTTGGTTTCACTGTCAGCTACAACATTTGCTCCACTGTGTTGTTTTTGTCATTATTATATTTTATCATTATAAACAATCAGAAAATTCTACCTCAACATTTCTGAAATGTTTTATTGCTGGGAAAGTGTTTGACCATAAAGAGTAGTTGCTGATTTCACTGTTTTACAATGTTTTAGAAATTATTTTGGAGATTAAATGTGCTAATTCGAAGATGAATTGGAAAACAAATGATAAAAGTGCTGGTTCGCTGTTTTCAATGTATATGATAAAGTGTTATTACACATATATTGGTTTATACAATAGAATAGAATAGAATAGAATAGGTCTTCATTGTCACTGTTACAGGAACAATGGAAATAGTTTAGTGTAAAAAGACTATAAAAAATATCATACAAAATCATACTGAAAAATATTGACAACATACAAAACTACAAAGAAATACTAAAATATACAAAAAGCCAACTCTATACTTCAGATAGAAGATAGATTCTGTACATTTCTACAATAGCTTTATAAATCTTCCACTGGGAAGAACCTGAAAAGTGAATGTATTTTAATGTGCAGACAGGAATATGTTTTTGCAAGTGTGTTATCTATCCCTTCTGTTAACCTCTCACACATATAGAATCAATGCCATGGATGGAAACCATCTGTCTCCTTAATGATCTGAACGTTTCTGCAAAATCGTTATTGTTTTAAGGTGGACGGTTATCCAAAATTGAAACAGAAAATGTTACACCAAGGCCAAGATGAGCCAATTATCTTTGATCATTAGTGTAACATGGGAGCAGAATGAGACAGGATTCAATGCAGATTATAGACTCTGCTCTATCAACAGAACAAGAGGATTTATTGTGAACAAAGTAAAGTGTAATAATAACAAAAGTATGACAGAAACTATTCAATATGCAACCTGATCAAAATACAGTTGTAGAATCTTTTAAAAAAAACAATAGGCTTCTCATAAACACACTCAGCTGAACCTAAACCAGCCTTTGCACTAAGACACATTCCTGGATTGAAATACTTCCAGTACTCACATCGATTTTGGAGGTCTTAGCAAAAGCCCCGACAGGGTGAACGTGGTCATAGAGGATGATGACGCCCACCATCACCCTCATGCAGAACAGCATGGTGTCTGTGTTGGTGAACCGACAGCGGTACTCCCTGGAAAGTGACAAAGAACGAATGTGAGAATTAGCAAACTACAGCTGCGTTTG
This sequence comes from Apogon talboti, assembly GCA_037367365.1. Taxonomy (NCBI): domain Eukaryota; kingdom Metazoa; phylum Chordata; class Actinopteri; order Kurtiformes; family Apogonidae; genus Apogon; species Apogon talboti. Next base: position 16,637,009 of record JAPQRQ010000003.1, read on the forward strand.
GGAACGCATGGGAAAGTTTCTGATGATGTCTTTGTTCACAAAAAATCTGGTAAAATAGATGAAATGTGTTAGAGTTGGTGTGAAGGACAGGGGGCATCTCTTCATTTACTCTGTGAATAAGTCTTAGTCAGTCTATTAAATTACTGTAAAACTTGAGAGGGCCTCTTTTGTATTCACATTGAAAGGATGCTTAATTAAAAATTAGGCTTCTGACCTTTGAACAGGAAGACAAGGAGAGAGAAATGAGAAGGGATGATACTTACGGAGTCTCCAGCATGACACGACATACACAGGCCATGGTGCTCAGACAGTCTGTGGTGTCCTCTATGGGCAAGGTCTTATTCTGACAAACATACAAACAAACACAGACAGACTGAATGTCTGCAATAACGAAGCATTACAGTGTCGAACACCATTAACAGCATCCGTTTATTTGAAAGTAGCCAAGCTCTATTGTCAAAGACTCAATAAGATTTTTCCACAAGATGGAGACAACATGCGTGTGGAGAGGTCACAGTAAGGCGGTAAAGCAACTTGGCAGCGATGAATAGCGTGTCCTCTATGGTTTGGACGAGTCTCAAGGATTTATCACAGAGCAGCTTCATGAAGAAGCATAGAAAAAGACACACAAAGTGAGGTTTTGACGGCAACAATAAGGAGATGGAGAAAGTTACTGTCTGTAGGTAATAAAGCCCTAATAAGAGGCTTATTATCAATATTAACTGTTAATAATAACTTCCTAAAAATGCTTATTCTTCAATTATAACATTAATAAGCACTAACAATAAACTGTTTTAGACTAGTTGAAAACACTGACAGAATAATGATGAGTTTTCCATAGTATTTTTAAACCTTTACTAAGCTTTCTTTTTGTGGTATCGACATGAAACCAGAGTTTATATTTTGCATTTACTAGCAGTTAAGTACGTAGTCGCTAACGTTAACTATGCTTTTTGTAGCTATTGGGTCTAAATTGAGAATAAAGCCTAAATAGGTTAATAGATCTTGACCACTGTTGCCCATAAAGTTGGAATAATTTAGTTTTCAGACACATTCCTCTTTTTATTCCTATTTATACACATAAATAATGACAGTAATTACATACTGAGTCCCAGTTATACTTTATATATACTTGAATCACATTGTCACAATCATTTCATGAGAAGAGGGAACAATATTTTATTCCAACTTTATGGGCGTCAGTGTCTTATGCATTGAATAACTGTTAACAATGTTTTTGTTTTGTTTTTTGCAGCTATCAGCTCTAAAGCAGAAACAGTGTTTATTATAAAGGTGAATAAATCCTTTGCTGTGACATTTATAAATTCCATCATGATCTTATAAGAACTTATCAGATTACAACACCTTCATAACTAATGATTATTACAAGCACTTCAATCCATTTGTTCCCCATGTTTGCACATCCTAAATAATGCATGAGGACTTTGATGGTTTTTCTGCATGACAAATGACTGAGTAAATTCTACACAAACCTCTGAGACAAACTTGGTGGTGGCGTTACTCAGAGTCTTCAGCATGGGTGTTGCTTCGGCGTAGAACAGAGACATCCGATTGGCCATCTCGTTGTTCACCTCATTCTCTGCTTCCAGCTGAGTGCAAACACAAAACGGATATTACATCTTTAAAAAGCATTCATCACCAGCAATATGAAAATAACGTCATCCTACTGGTAAAATGAGATAATGGAGCCAATTCGGGGTCTAATTTGTGTAACTTGCCAGGCAAATTAAATATTGATTGTGCTTGTCTTTATGTTGTTAGGATGAAGGCAACACCTCATTAATGATTAAGGAGAGAAAGTGAAGCCATGTTGTGTTGGTAAAAGACTTCACGTTGTCAAGGCTTTACCTGCTGGTTGTTCAGCCTGTTTCTACTTATGGTCCTCCTGTAGTAGCTGAAGTCATTCTGAATGGCTGGATTTGTCATCTGTGTAGTGAGAGGAAAAAGGTAATTCTTAAACAAGGCCGTTCTTGGACACGACTGATTTTAAAGTGTGGAATTGGAGGAAATATGTGACCTTTAGTTCGTCGAAGCTGAGAGTAAAGTGAAGGATCTCAGCAAACTGTTTGGCCAGGGCCTGCTCTCTCTCCAGGTGCTGCATGGGAGCGTACGGCGGGCTCGTCAGCGCCTCCAGCAGGCTGCGCAGGGCATTCTCTGCAAACGTACACAACATAACATGTTTGGAGTCACACAGCAGATGGTACAGGCTTGTATCTCACTCTCTCTACTCTGACTCATCTCCTCAGCAGCAGTATTTCACTATTATTGGCACAAGTTGTCAGTTTTGTCGCGACAGTATGACTTGGTACCTCTGGATCTTATGGCCCAACACATTAAAAACACACTGAGGTCATGAACCTCTGAGTCACACGTTAAAGATTCAGACAGGACTCCTCTGATTCTTGAATCTTGATTCTTGATTCTTGATTCTTGATTCTGGTTTGCTGAAAACGAATTCTTATACACATGCATTAAAAGCTTCACCCATCGAACCCTGCCTTTAAAGAAGTACACATTTCTGAAACACAATATTAGACACTTAAATAATCATATATCTTTCAGTATTTGGGAAAAATACATGTATTTAAAGTACAGAGACATTAAGGACCAGCCAGGGCAAAAAAAAAAAGCTGAAAATTTTTATACTAATCTTTTCTATTTTTGCACTCACTGAAATGTGAGAAAAGGTATATGATGTACTAGATGAAGAAGAAGAAAGCAGTGTTTTGGGTTTTTTTTGTCCATGTACAGTCCATATCATTTTATTTCCATTTGGTTGCAGAGAGTCATTCTGATGTAGTGGTGAGATGTTTTCTCTGATTTTCTGTCTGTAGTGTAGAGATCTGACACAATGAGCCAACATGACTTCTTAAAGCTCCAATATGCAAGATTCGCAGTTGTGAAGTTGCCTATGCAAAGTTTGTGTTGAAATCTGTGTTGTGGTTGTTTTTGACAGTCGCGTTTCAGGCAAATGGAACCTGCTGTTGTAACTGTTACAGTTTTACAAAACCACAAGAGAGCCTAAGCGTTCATGGAAAACCTCCTTAATGTAGAAATCAGTGGATGGTGGCAGAAAAACATAACTCCAAAAAATACACCACGTAAACATTCAAGCGCATGCAAACCTCCATATTTAAACGTGAACTCTAAAGCTAATCTAATCTAATTTTTCGTACTTTGTGTAGTATTTTTAACACAGAATGTTGGAAATTCAGCCTTTTTTAGCAGTTCAACAACACTGTTTCCCACAAATACATTATTCCCCACAATTATGTCTCTACAAGTGTCATACCACAGAGAGCATCCGGTCTGGGTGTCCTTTGTGACTGTTATATCAGTGACCATACATATCCCCTGTGTCACATATGCTATTGAACCTCGGCCTTTTCACTGCCTCGTTGCCTGTAACAAATCAGACACCCAGACCTCAGAGGCTGTAGTAATGCCTCAGAAGCAAAGTCTCCTGAGGCCCCATCCCTTCCTCCAGATTAAAAATGCATAAGGGTCTTCTATAAATAAAGTGTTTCATCTAAAGGGCCTGGGCAGAAACCCCAATCTCCCTCCTGCTGTTTGCACAGGGCGATACAGCGCATGGTCCCTGAGTTGAGTGCTTCCTCCTGAGGGTATACACCGACAGCTTCTGCGGAAAAACACTGCAGCTGTTTATTGACTCTATGAGACCTCTTCAGCATTCCCCACTCGTAATCAAATATACATCAATCAAATGATAAATAAAAAGGTGGTAAATAGTCATTTCTTTGCTCGTACTCGATGGGAATTTGAGTGCTTTGTCATTAAGAGACTGTTGGACTATGTCTGCAAGAAATCTGTTGTACAGTATGGTACATTAGTGCTGATACATTCTCATTAATTATTACTTAGTCCTCATTCTATGGTAAGCTGAGAACATGATGTTCATCAGATCGAAGTATTATTGGAAGGCAGAGCAGAGGCGGCAGCTGAACTCTCCTCATACTTCTCCTCTCTCTCTCTCTCTCTCTCTCTCTCTCTCTCTCTCTCTCTCTCTCTCTCCCTCTCTCTCCCTCTCCCTGTCTGTCTGTGCTGGACGATCATGTACCACTGTTTCCGTAGCAACGGCTGCCTGGCTGCTGGGTCAGGATGCTGCAGAGATGGCTAAGAGGACATCACTGTGTGTGCGTTCGATTTGTTAAGGAATGATACTGGAGTGAAATTGTATGTAAAATCATGGTGGTGTTAGTACATAGCAGTATGGATCAGATTTGACGGTACAAGATGAGCATCTCACCACAAGATGTGTCTTTTTATCAGGTTGAAATGAAAATGCCGTTTATTTAATTTGAGTGAAACAAGTACAATATGTTCCGTGTGGTGTGGCTGAAGCATCTTTTGCTCAAACCACAAAGTGTTGACAATAGTTGCACATCACGTACAGTATGTTTCACATGTCTGACACACGGCCTCTGCCTCCAGCAGCTATTGTTAACATGCAGCAAGCTCAGTGTGCAAATGCCAAAACAGTCACAGGAAATGTATTTTTATCGAAAACTAAGCATGTACACAGGGCAGATTAGAGTGTACTATCTCCTGCTTTCAACTGCAGGTGAAATATAACCTGTAATTTTTCTCCATTTTCTGAATGTGACTAATGCACCTCTTACAGGTCTCTGTTGTTGGATAACTGCCCAGATGACAGAAAATACCCTTTCTAAGTGTACTTTTAGGATGCTGCTGCGCACAGATATATAATATCAACTGTTATTGGTGCTCCAAATGGCTGCCTGCTGGAGAGTGTATTACATCACCTCAAGTCCCTCTATAGAGTGTATGTAGCAGCAGTGCTCACCCAGTCGCAGGGAGAACTCATAGAAACGCTTCAGCTTGGCCACCAGGGGGCAGACTGCGTTCCAGGCCTTCTCCTGGAGAGCAAGGTCGCCAGGGTTCTGGATGGCCTGCAGCAACATGCAAAGATGCAGATGTTATTTCATAAACATCATTAAAAAAAAACCTAATTTCTTCTTTGCTGTCTTCCTGAAGGCAGTGTTTCACCTTGACCAAGCAGTTTCAGTCATCTTTGATTCTGTTTCCATGCACACAAGGACTATTGCATCACAGAACTTACAACTTTAAAGAACTTCTGACATCTACTGAATACATCTCTAATATTTTATCTGTTATTTGGTCATAGATATGCTATCAAATGCAGTCTATGACATACTTTTTAAAAATTAATTTGAAGCAATATCTGCATTATCTCTGTTGTCCTGATTCCAGTTTTCAATTTGTGTAATGTTATGTAAGTTAAGGTTTGTGCATGCTTATGTGCTAGCTCGTACAGCTTGAACAGTTGCTAATTGACATTTGCTGAGCCCATTTCTAATCTATCAGTAGTTTTTGTTGCACAGTGTAGAGGAGCAGAGGGGCATCACTGAAAAAACAACGCACGAGAAGTTTCACTAGAATGAAATTAGTGTAAACATAAGGGATTAACAAGGTAATGTCAACAAATGACCAGTAACTAAACTCCAACATGATTTTTACATAAGCACACTCAAACTATGCACAAATATTAGGTATTGAAACTTTAAACATTGGACTTATTTTTCAATTATACGTACTGTATACTCATTTCTGAATGTTACTGACTGCAGGTGTATAGTTTTAAATGTACAATATTTAAGTAGATGAGCCTGAGTGTTATTTAAGTGTCCTCACTAAGAAATGCTACCAAGTCCTCAAGGCTAGGATGCAAGGAGAGGAAACAGTTCAGGATTACTGTATATGTTAGCAAGTACAGCACTGCCAACAGCTGAGCAATCGGCAGCAATCGTTCATACTGCAGAGGAAAATACTATACAGCAGTATGTGAATGAAGAACAGCTAATAATGACATTGAAGCATGCCAGTTTTCTAATTCATATATTTAAGGCCTCTACTAGAACAATATCAACAAGAACAAGATACTGAATGAAATACTTTCTTTGAAAAACTATGCTTTGGCAGATTTTTGGCTCTCCCTGTTCATAGGGCATAGTGCCAAGGACAGTATGTGTCATCATTTCACCCAGTAAGGCCAACTGAATCACAACAGTGATATTTTTCTTCTCTACACTGCAGCTCAGCAGTTTATTGATGTTCAGCTGCACTTATTGGCTGCTTCGTGTTCGCATCTTGCTCACTTCTCGTATCTCCTGGCCTGCGCCATTATAGGACTGCAGCTCCGCTAGTATCCCATGAGCCTCCTCCAGCACAGCGCTGACCTGGTTCCACACGGCTGTTTCTGCCTCCGTGGGCTGGGCATCTGGGAGAGGGAAGGCAGAGAGAAAGAGGAAAATAGAGAGTCGAAGAAGAAGAAGAAGGAGAAGGAGAAGAAGAAGAAGGAGTGGGAAGTGAAAGTGTGATGTAAGGTGCAGGAAGGGATAAAAACGTCAAGGGGTGGTGGCAGAAATAGGGAAGGAAAAGCAGAAAGGTGATGAAAAAAAGGAATGAATACAAGAGAGAAAGAGGAAAAAGTAGAGAAGATTTAAGGAGAGAGAGAGGTTAGTCAGGCAGAGGACATGAATGATGAAATGACTCTAAAAGGCCAGATAAAAACCTGAGTACAGCCAGTCTAACCAATTAGTCTCTACATGGCTACAAGTGACAATTAATGCCTTTCATTTGAGTTAGTGGACTAAAGTTGCCACTGTGGTCATTCGGTCGTACTCGTCTACAGTCAAAATCTGGCCAGTAAATTAATAATTAGATTTATCCATCAGAGAATTGCATCAAGAGATCTGCGAGTCACACTCTGTCACACACTGAGGTTGGATTCGAATTTTCCTCGCCAGTAGGAACCAGAAGATGACGAGTCCGTTTTCCTTCAGGGAGTCATTTGGACGAGGATGTTATAAGTGATTAAGTGATTCAACATTTACAAGTTTAACATTTTGATGGTTTTCAAGTGCTGTAAAAATGCCTCGACTGCAGCATTTGGACAATGTGTCTGACTCCTGAACTATAATCATCTCGGCTGTTCATTCAGATGAGATTTATACAAACGTGGATAGGTCTAACTGTCCCATCATATTGGCATCCATCTTTTTTCTCACTTTTTCATTACTCTCAGCACTATGAATGTGGTCTACAAGATGAACTGAGACTAATGGAAGCCTAGTTAGAACATCCTCTGGGCATGCTCAGTCTATTTCTTTCCCTTTTTACTGTAACACACACACTCTAAGCAGCTCACATACTGTAAACTCAGTGTTTTGCTGCAGGGCTCCTCCCAGTCACAGTTCTGCTTTATTTGTCCATGTGGCGAGCTGCGTACACACAGGAGAGATTAAGTGTTTGAGGGACACAATTTAAGACGTGTCCTCTTGAGTAATCATTGTGCTTGGTTTTCTTTTCTTTGTGTATCTATGAGCTGCCTTGTGTTGATGCGTGACTCAGGTATAAAGTAGGAGTTTGCCCAGGCATCACACTATGTGCAGTAGCATAAGTGATTATTTTTGTACCCTGAGGTCTAGCCTCCCTGCTGTGAAACAGTAATCAGGGAATATTTACTATCCAATGAGCACAATGAGTTGCTTAACGAGCACGGCAGCATTTAGAGACAACTTTGTCCCATTGTGCTCTTACAATCTTCTGATTAGATAATAACTAAATTAGCCTAACACATGCTTAGAACATTAATGCAGTGGTTTAATAGTTTGGAATACACCACATTTTCTTGCTTACACTGACACAAGCAATGCAAGTTTTATTAACTGTTATATGAAAAACTGGTAATTATCTTAACCTGACATGAAGCCTGATACTGGGGGAAGGTAGTTTATTAGGTAGTTGGAATAATCCGGCCGTTTCATTGGGTCTCATCCCTTTCTGCTATCTGCTTATTTTCACTGTTTCCTTAACTACATAACAGAAGCAAAACCTCACCAGAAACTCTCACTAAAAATTGCAGTGATTTAGGTCATGCATATGGGTAGGCCAGGTTGTTACTTTTGCAGGAATTTGCGATTGCATTAGTCATTTCAGTACCAGGGATGGCTTCCACACCTACAAATGTTCTACCAAAATAAGCCTCCCTAACTCTCTTTGCAAAGGCACCATTGCTGTATCTTCGGCTTCGCACTAAAAAACAAGCAATTCTTTCAGTGCTGGCTTAAATACGTTTGTGTTGTTAACTAATGGGAGCTAGAGTTGCTACTGCTACTGCTGTAGAGCCAGACGTTGGTAAACCCTGGGCCAGTGCTGTTGGTCTGGCACCTGCGACTGTTGCTCTGGAATTGAGGTAAATGTTATCTGGATTTTTTGGCTTGTTCTTGGGTGGCGCTAAATGCAGGATGCTGCGACAGTGCATTTGCAAAATAGTGTAAGGAGAGAAATTTTGGTGGAGCACATGAAGAAGTGCATCATGGGATTCAAATGGCCTAATCCCTACAAAACAAAACAGCACATGAAAATACATGGCTTTGTTAAAAGTTGTCATTTTCAGGGTGTAGTTGCAGCTCGGAGGTGGTTGTTCTTTCATGTAGCAAGGCGGACTTTCAAAGCAATATCGCACAGATGGCATAAGGAAGGAGAATGACAATCCTGCCACTGCATGACAGAAGTATTTACTTTTGTTTCCTCAGAGTACATCCAGTGATCCAAACTACAGAGGAGCAGAAGAGAAGCACTAAAGAACTTGGGAGCAAACGGGATTTTGGTGGAAAAAAGTAACCCTACATAGGAATTATTGCACAGGCTGTTATCATGGATAACCAAGACAGTCTAGCATTGAAAAGGAGTTCACAAACACCAAACAAAACAGACTCCAACACATACTCTTTTATTACTGAGCTTCAGTGTCTGCTACTGTACCAGGGAGGACTACCTGTTTTCAGTCTTTATGCTAAGTTAAGTTAATCGATCTTCAAGCACCACATACAGTCATCTATAAAGTTAGAATAATTTTGTTTTCAGACACATTCCTCTTTTTATATACAACAATAATCACCTTTGACGGCGTGCAAATGATTACATACTACATTAGCTTAGCAAAATAGACCCAAGCACAAAATTCACAAAAACATCTTTAATGGAAATGCAGAGGCACAAAAAGCCTTTATCATTAATGTTTTAATTTAATAGTGTTGTTTCAAGTTGGAATAATTTTGTTTTCAGACACATTCATCTTTTTATTCCTATTTATACACATCAGTAAACACCGTTGACCAGGTATAGTGATTACATACTGAGGCCATTTACATTTTATCAATCAAGACTAAATCACATTGTCACAATAATTCCATGAGAAGAGGTAAACAAATATTTTATTCTGACTTTTTGGGCAACAGTGTATATAGTCGTACTTGTACTTTGCTTCAGTTTTTCCATTTTATGCTAATTTCACTAGTATACTGTCAGCTACTTTTTACTCCACTACATTTGTCTGGCAGCTTTAGTCAGTCCTTAAATATTTCAAGGAATGTGAGGTTCTTAACTTTAGAATAAGCTAAAAATATTGACCAGCTAATGTTTAACTCAAGTCATCATGTTTCTATTTATATAATGGAAACATGAGATGACAAATAATTTACATTTTCGTTATTGGGTGTCATCTTCGCTCCCTTTGCGACTAGCAGAAATAGCCTCATGGCATCTTGAGTTTACACCAAACTCTGAGCAGTGTGACAGAGGTGACTGTATCTCTGGGAAGGGAAGGAGAGCTCACAGATGGCACAGGGTGGGTGAGGGGGACACATGTCTAAAGCTGCTATGCCCCAGTCTGACTCATTCCTCTTCCTTTTGAAGTAAAGTGAATCAGAGGCATAATAAATGAGGGGGAAATTCAAGCAATTTGACAGCTGACGTCTCTTGCCAGCAGTGAGCTCTCCCACTCTCACTATTACAGTCAGTAAAGGAGGAGGAAGCCAGCTGTTAAAGGGGGAGAAGAGGCTGAGGAAAGGCAGAAAATGCTGGGATACACTGCAAAGTATATATTAATGATGAACTTAGTCTTATAATCACAGTCAAAATCTTCAGTGCATTTATCCAATGCTGCTAAAATATCTCCTAAAGTAGTAAAAATCTATGGCGGTATCATCTGCAAATGTCGAAAACTTTTTTTTACCTCTGAAGATTTTTATAGTGATTATGAAACTGAGCTGCTTTAACGACAGGCATTTTCACCGCGCAAAGTTGAGATTGCACTGAGAAAATGCGAAAAAGGGAGGTTTTAGAGTTGGTTTGGTGTCTCTTTTACAGTCTCTCTTTCAGTTTTTTTGATTCACTCGCTTGCAGTCGCGCAAACACACCTGTATCCACACACACACACACACAAATACTGCAGGTCAAACACACAATAGGTCACACAATACAGGATGAGGAGATGAGGAGGTGGAGGGATGAAGATAGACAGTTTTAAGCCATCGTCATCCCCAAGCAACAGAAAACCCACACAAGACTGGCATTCTCCTTTTTTTTCTCCACTGTTTGTGTAGCTTACGAGCCGAGATCAAAGCATCATTGTTGTCATTTTTCTACAGCGTCATCTTGCCATTGTGCGTCTGTCTGAATTTAATAAGACGTGTCGCGTGTGAATAAGACCCTTTAGAAAGAAGCCAAATGACTTTCAAATGCCAGTCCCCGGGGTAGGAATCAGAAGATAAAGAAGAGAATAAGGAGGAGACGAGCTGTGGAGGGGAAAAAAAGGTTAAATAAGGACGTAAAAGATGACACAATGGTCAGCTAAGATCAATGAAATGAGGAAAAATAAAAAAAAAAGCAAAGGCAACACAGAGAAAGGGATAACTCAAAAAAATAAGAAGCGGATGGTCTCACGTTCAAAGTCAAGGAAAACTATTGGGCCATGCTCAAGTTCGGCGCAAGCCAGCACTTTCAGGAGGTTTCCCATGAGCCCCCTGGAACAGAGAGAGGGGAGAAGTCTGTGGGTGATGAGGGGATGGGTGTCGGGGTTGTGCACGTTTGTGTATATGTGTGAGCTGTATGTGCATGTGTGGCGTGTGAGAGTTGATGGCGTCGAGGCGGGGACTGGACGTGAGGTATGGTATGGTTGTCGGATGGTTTGGTGGAAGTATGTCGTGGGTGAAGCATGGCAACATGAACACAGAGCCACTTTAATCCCACTCTTACAGTTTTAGCTCAAACATAGCGTCCTGACGGTCAAAGGTCAAAATAAAGCAGAGATTGTGATTGAAGGGGTCGCCCAAACATGAGTGAAATAGGAATTTATCCCACATTTTTCTCATATCTCTATCTATAACAGTTATGTTTTGTTACATTAGCTATTAAATAACATTCTGTAAAGTTTTGAGTGACTACAAGAAAGGTAGAACTTAAGTGTATTGGCTTTTTCCTACATTAGAGCTGTGTGATATGACCAAAAAAAAGTATAAATGACATTATATTTTCCACTTTTGTTTATTCTTACTGTCCCATGAGTTCTCTGACATATTAACTTTATCTGAGTATTATCTATTTGACTGAATGTACAGTATATATGGACTGGAAGGTTACAAATGAACCAGAACTGAACATATCATGACACTGCACAGTTTCTGTTAAATCATTTATAGAAATTAGGAAATGGCCACATAGAATCCCTAGATTCTTATCACTTTCTACGAATGGAATTTATTCACATGTCCTCCATTTGTACAAATCTTCAGTTTAATATGTATACATGTATATATTTTAATGCTTAAATAGAACACACACCAAATAAATACATGCCTTAAATGGGAATATGATCAAATTCCTCTACTATTGTGCTGTATACAGTCGTATAAACTGCACTGTATATAACATAAGAACTGTTTGAATCAAAGCTGCAACCAAAAATGAAAACAGGCCTAAATACTGGCATATAAAGTATTATATATAAACATAACATTTCAAAGTTTTAATTGAGGCAGCAAAAGAAGACTCAGATTATAAATACACTGTTGCCCGTAAAATTGGAATAAAATATTTTACCTCTTTTTATGAAATGAATGTGATTTATTCATAGTAGGTAAAGTGTAAGTGCGACTCAGTATGTAATCATAGCACTTGGTCAAAGGTAATTAATGTGTATAAATTAGAATAAAAAGAGGAATGTGTCTGAAAACAAAATTATTCCAACTATATGGGCAATGGCATATGGGTATATATACTATACTGAAACACTAACTGCATCTGTGCTGTGTAGACAAATGCAAATAGATGGTAAAGATTGCTGTGAAGACTATGAGTTATGGCAAAATTATGTGAAGAAATCAGACAATTTTGTACCATTAAACAGTATATAGATACATATTCATATCACACAGCCCTATTCCTGTTTCAGATGTTACATAAATAGACATTCAACTGAAAATGCAACTGTTTTGGATTCATACTGACGCCTTTTGCTCACTGTAATTTCTTAAAATAAATACACCCGAGCACCATGTTTATACCCTGACAGGCTGAAATGTCACTAAGAGTGGGACTACAGCGTGTCTGATAATGACAAACCACACCCAGAGCCACGCTCCATCACACCATCAACAACTCACCAGCTTGCATCCAAATGCACTGTACCTCCCCCTGACCTCCCACTCAAACACCTCTGCTCCACACACACACACACGTACGCTCACATTTCAAGCACACAGACACGTGCACACACCCCAGTGCTCACTTACTTTCAAAGTCCAGGAAAAAATGTGGACAGTTCTCTAAATCCTTGCCAAGGACCTTAATGAGGTTCCCCATGGCTGGCGACCTGGACGGGAGGAAACAACAAAATGCATACAGTACACAGGACCTGGCAACCCGACTTAGAATACACAACATGCACATGGAGGGCACAGCAGGTTGGGAGCGTTTTATTTGTCTTACCCATCTGCACTTCTCTAATTATCCCCATTCCCTTTCCTCCTCCTTCCTTCTGTGCAAGCAATATGTCCAGAGCAAAGTCAGACATTCCAGTCATAAATGCAGCTGATCACAGTTTGCATCCAATGCACAGTCTATGCTGTATTTGATTAGCCGGGGCCCTAAATCCAGTAGTGAATCATTTAGCTCACTCACTGGGAGTCACTCGAGCGGAGCAGTGGTTTTAATCCATTTACGTTGCTATAGTAACCTAATAAAAGCGTGCTATTTACGGGCTACTCTCCCTTAATGCTTTTCATATACAGGAGTCTATAGATACTTTATGACAAGCTCTTTATATTTCACATCCAAAGGGCAGATACCAGAGTAACTGGAGGTCAAATGTATGGACCAGCAGGTTCAAAAGCTCCTATTGTCATGTGCGATGTTGGAGCACGACAACGTCACATACAGGTCAAACAGACAACATATGTGCTGTTTGAGAAAGTGTAGGAATAGAACATTTTCCCAGCTAAGCTACAGGTGGCTCTAGCTTTAGATTTATGCTCTATCTATTCCAAGAATCAAGCATTTTCCCCTACGTTTGAGCGGCTCATCCACTCGTAATATGGCATTTCAGGTCACAAAGATGTAGATAAGATAGAAGTGTGTATTCATGTAGATGGGAAAGTAGAAAGATTAGAAAATGATGCTATCACATCTGAATTTACAAACGCCTACTGTTGATTTATGTAATGAGCGTACCGCAGAAACATCAGATATAGCTCATACAGGTTGAATAAGTCATTGTTTAACCAGTAGATCTGGGTCAGCATGGGCACATTCAGCAGATGGACATATGTACCAGAGCTGTGGTGAAAAAAATGCAAAAAAAAAAAAAAAAACCTAAGCAACCTGGTGAGTTTTTAACTTAACTTGTCATTGATGACATGACAGACAAGAGCTTAAAGTCTGCAAAATAATTGTTTATCTGAGAAAATATCAAGATTTTCAGTCATTTGAGTGTTATTGTGAGTAGAGATATTTTCTAAAATAATGGTCAAGTGGACAGTTCTTTTCATAAACAGAATACTTGTTAGAAAAAAACCAGACAAAGCATTTACATGATTTTAAGCAAGTGATTGTTTTAATGGCTGCCATAGTAACTGGAAATCTTTTGCATTTGCGTTAGCTTGACCTCACATGGTAGCTGTTTGATTTCATGTTGCCATTAGTATGTGAGGTAAAGTAAGATGACTTGAAATTTTAACCCATTTGGTTAAAGGGGGAAAAAAGGTCTATAATGGACATAGATCCATGTAATTTCAGTATCTTTACAGTTAATAACTGGCAATAAAGGAATCACAGTAGGTCAAAGTGGAGAGTCTATTTAGCATTTGTTTCATTTTCCTGCACTCTCTGATTTATTAATGTTGTAGAAGCATGAACATTAATCTTCTGAAGTGATTTTGTCACCTACTGCACAGCCAAAACCTATCCTTCTCTAGTACATTTAAATTAGATTTTTAGCATCTGTGCTGTGCTATTTTGGTTACTGTTAAAGTTCCAATCACACATGAGGTAGTATCTGGGCCAGTCTTTATGTAGGTATTATTAATGTTTTAGAGCTTGTTTCCTGGAAAACAATATAAAACCACTAATTCATCCTGCATTCAGAGGTAAATACTACTGTATATTATAATTAAACACGTCCTATAAGTCTGTTGTTATCGCCATTGCTGCAGAGGTGGAGTTGACCAATCAGAGCATGCTCAGCTTAGTGAATACCAGGAGTTTCTGGATGTGAAGCTTGCACTGGATATGGAGACCAATGCCTACCTCTACCTGGGCTTTTAGATTTCTGTTTTCACTAAAATATGTCCACATGTAATAGCAAAATAGCACGCTGCAGAAATGAATATTAATTTCCTTTCGCTACAGTCGTCCCTAAAGCACTTCAATCGCTTCCCAATGATGTGATGAGTTCATTTCATGGTTAAGGTCCTTCATATTAAGAGGGAGGTGCTGAAAGGCCTCATGTGAACTTGAGGGTGAATTGCATAAAAAAGCAACACAAATCAATAGTCTAAAATGGTTCTCAGCTGTATCATAGAAGACTCTTGGTACTAAAAGGCATGCAGCTGCAAAGTTTCACTTCCTGTCGTACCCTCTGTGATCTATGTTAGCAACACAGCACAGCAGAGCCCTATCAGTTTTCCCTGCAAGAGTGATTTATGGGCAGCATTAGCATGTTTACGAGATGTCACCATCCTGCACAAAAAAAAAAAAAAAAAAAGAAAGCATGGTCTTTTCACTGTTACTCAGCAAGAACGGGTGTTGCAATGCAGCACTGAGGTCCAGACACGGAGGAAGGAGGAAGGAGGGATAGCCTTACACTGCCCAGCTGCTGAGACAGCTTGCTGACTTTCTCTAAAGTAGCAATTTCACATTCAGATGAGATCTGTATTTACTGTACTGCATGTCTGCTTCCTATCTACTAAATCTGTCAAGCAAAAAATCTGAAAAAACATCTGTATGCTGAGTCACTGCTGTAACCAGTGAGCTTCAGTACACTCTCCTCCTGACTTTTAGACCACCTGCTCCAATAATTCTATGAATATATGAATAACAGATCGGTATCTTTAGCCTGACAAGGTGATTGCAAAGGCAAAGTCAAGCTGAGATTCAGATCACAGACTTATTGAAAGCAACAAAAGCTTTCTGACATTTCAATAGGTGAGTGTGTGTGTTAAAGGTAGCCACATTCAGGCCCCACACACACACACACACACACACAGATATTAACACACATAGAGGCAGCCTGGAGCAGCATGTGGTCCGTCCTAAGAACAGCGCTCGGCTGATGGTTGCCAGGATACTGTTGGCCTGGTGATATCGTCTGCTCGCCTCAGCAGAAGATGTGGAAAAAAAGCATCCAGCTCGTTCACACATTGGGTCAGTCGCTTACAACGCTGATCTCACTCAGTCTTTACTATTTGTGAGACTTGAATCGATCATTATCAGAATATTTCAGCAGCTGACCGAGCCTGAAAACCCACAAATCTGGAGTCCAAACCAGCAGCCTCTCACACCGCTCCTCTTACCCTGGTTTCCTATGAATGCTTCAGGTCTTCCTTTATCTTCTGCTGTCAGTTTTTTTCTCTTTCCTCCTGCTCTTCTCCTGTCTCAGTCCGTTCTGCTTTGTGAAATCGTTGCTGTGAGTTAATCCCTGGTTAGCTCAGACTCGGCTGATAACAGGAGTCCCACGGTGGCACCGGTTGCCACTGTCTGCTTCTCTTAGAAACTGCTGTAAACTTGTCTTGCTCTTTCTACCTCTGTCTCTCTGTGTGCATCTCTGGCCACTTCACACTTCTCTTTTTCAGCTGTCTATTTAAAGACCTGTGGTTTTCGCTATGCAGCTTTTGTGCTTGATTTGTGTACACCTCTTTTTTTTGTTTGCCATTTTGGCACTTTTGGTGTGAAGGGTATAACGTACATTTGTATTATTAACATGTTATTTTCCTCTGGTTGAGTTCTCTGTTGAGTTTATGTACAAACTAAAAACTAAAAATCTCCTGTCTTCATTTTCATCTCTGACATCAGAATGGGTTCCTCAAAAATATCCCCCTCCAGCTTTCCTCTCTGCATCACTTCTCTATTTCACCACTCAGCAGCACTCTCCTGACTCCTCTGGCCTTGTCATGTCACAACATATTTCTGTCATGGTGCCATTCAGTCTCACTGGTGGCCCTTAGGTGCAAAACATCTAAGTGCCAGTATGGAAATCAGGATTGGACTGTGAAAACACACGTTTCCTTCTAAATGTTTTGATTGGCATCCATGTCATATGTTACATATAAACCACTGGATGCATGACGGGCTATATTCAGAGACTAAGTTGGAGCATTTTATGAATTAGGAAGTGTGATCGGTAGCCACTGGTTGCAGTTTCTTTTTCATGGAATCACACACAGTGTTTGCAGTCAGTCAGTGTGAAAGTGGAGCAAAGTGTCTCTCTTATGCAACTGGCACACAGATCTCATCTGTAGTCTAGCAGGAGAAACTGAACCGAGGGGCTCCTTGAGTCCCAAAAAAACATGCTGCCGGGCTCCCACATGGTGTCTGAAAAGCAAACCTGGTCCGGACTGGAAGCCAAGCTGCAAAGCAAAGCCTCCCGGCTTCTTTTCAGCTCATACTGAAAGATTCCTCCTGTTACGCCCAGGAGCTTCATCAGTGTGGATTTAGTCCACCACAGAAACACTATTGCTCCTCTTTGCTAACTCTAACCTCTATTAACTGACAGATAATACCATCTGAAATACTTTTCTCTACCCACAATGATCTCTTTTCTGTCATACTCTGGCTCACTGGGTATTCAGTGGCCTGTGAATCGAACCCATTGAGCAGCTGTACTGTATACAGCGGATGCTGCTACTTCACTCTTTCAGCTCTGCCCATCACTGTTTCCCTTCCTGTTCCATAAATTGTCCATCAGTCTCCAACGCGCCCATATGGTGTTCCTGACTGTGTCCTTATTCCTCAGCTGTTGTTCCATTTTTTTTCCAGTATTTTCAGCTATATTTTCCACTCCTCATTTTCTATTCCTACCTTCGCTTGTGTTTATCCCTCTGGAACACTTCACTGCATCAACCAGGGCTTGTCAGCTCCACACAGTGGTTACAGCATCAGCACCCACCACCTGACATGGACACACAGACAGATGGACAGACAGGAAAGGAGGTCAATGTCACTTCAACAGCATACAGAGTACAGTGTTTGGAAAAGCAAAAATGTTGAAATGCTGATTTTAGATACAGCAAACAAAAAGAGCACAGGAGCAAAGATGAACAAAGAGAAGGTCAACCATGCAAAGACCTCGACTACAGGTGTCTCATCTAAAAATGATCTTAGTCTTCAGTTCATTTGTCAACTTACATCTCAGCAGATGTTCGAACAATACAAATGAAATCCTGATTCCTTTGCATTAAATCCAGCCCAAGGGATTACACTGAATATGTTTTGTGTAACACTAATTCAACATGTAGACACTTTAAGCACTAATCCTCAATCCCACTTTAAGTCCACTTCCACTGACTCCAAGAGAGACACACATTATATAGATGCTTTAGATTCATTGGTATTGGATGATAAGTTCACAACAAGTGAAAAATGTCACATATATACATATCAGATTTGGCTAAATTTAGGCACAAAAACATCTTGGTTGGGGGTAAGAATAAGATTGTGGAATATGTAAACATATTTTGACTAAAAATGAGACAAGTCCACTCCCACTCCTGTCTCTGATTGGATTGTCCTCTTGTCTCTCTGCTATCCTGGGACAATGATTGACCCTTATTTAACAGATATCTCTTTGGTGAACAGATATCTCTTTGGTGTAACTATATAGGATCAGTTCTTTCCTTGCCCAGTTTTTACCTTTTTGGATTTTCTACATTCTATACAATCTGCTGGTGATGTTTCTTCTGATGACCCTGTTGAAGGCTACAATCTGAAGTACACTGGTGTAGCTTTAATGAAGTTGATCTATATGACAAGGGCTGCTAGAGTTCTTAGCTGGTTTTTCATTCTCTATGCACCGTGGAAGTATGTGAAGTTGTGCCAGAACCATCTACTTTATCTCTACTGAGATTCCACTTAGGTCTATTTCACTTTTGAGGACAATGTGACGGCTAACTTATGGCAAATTAGCTTAAGTTTTGATCACATGTATCACTGTGAGCCAAAGCTCAAAGGTTTTGATTGGTCCATGGTTTGGCTTCATGACAGACAGCACAACACATCTGTCACAACACATCAAAGTGTCACTTGTCTCACATTTTAGTAATGTTACATTTTATCATGTGGTGTTGTTAGTTTGTTAGCCTATGGATAAGATGTTAAAAACCTTTCTACAGCTTGTCTGGATTGGTTTCATGGAACTCATCCACTTCTCCTATAGAACTCCATTCAAACCCATTGGACTCTGGTGTCCCATCAAAGACCCCAAGCATCATGGCATGTGTTACACCTATAGATTGGAATCTTATGTCTGTAGTCAGAGTATCTTTGGAATAAAACTGCTACAGGATGATGGTTTAGATCATGGTGATATTAATAAAGAAATGGATGTGGCTTAAAACACATAATTTTGTTTAGAAATGGGACATGATCACTGGTCTTCTGTGTTTCAGTCCAAAATATTGTTATTACACCATATCCACCCTGACCATACAGAGATTTTACATGTGCTTATCTTACACTATATTCAGACAGCAGGTCTTAATGCACAATTCAGATTTTTTGGTGAAATACAATTTTTTTGTGTGCTCATTCATGTTACATATTAAACGTGACTTCTATCAGTTTTGCGAATGAATTGAATGTGACCCTAAAGTGATAAAGTTGGATAAATGCGACCTGGCCGTTTAGACTGAAGTCGCATTACAAAATATCAGATGTGTATCAGATTTAGAACCACATATGAAAGTGGCCTGGGTCGGATTTGAAAAAATCAGATTTGTGCTGTTCCAACTGTCTTCAACAGATTGGATACAGGTCACATATGGGCAAAACAAATCAGATTTGGGCCACATTTGCCTGCAGTCTGAATGTGGCCTATATGACAACCAGACACTAGTTATGGAAACTTTGATCATTGGAACCCCCTTCATTAAACATTAACTAATTAACCAGTATTGTTTTCTTTTCCTGGTGAGTTTCAGTTGAATTGTTGAATCTAGATGGTATTTCCTCCTCATTTTCATTTGATGATAATGGACTAAGCTTATTAAGCTTATCTTTTTCAATGAGAATTTTTCCAGCAATGTGTTACTGGTGTAAGTATTAACACTACCACCGCTGCCCTTGCATCATCTCATCACGAGAAAGTGCAGACAGGAGAGAGGCGGGGGACCTTTGAAGAATAGTTGCTAGGGAAACTCAGCCTCTTATTCTCATGGCAACACAGCCTGGTAATGTGCAGCGTTATCAATCAGGTAGGGAGGATGGATGGATTGACTCTACTCTTTCTAATCTCTTTAGTGTGTGGAAAGGAAAAGTATTGCTTTTCCATTGTGGGGGGCTGTAAACGCCGTCCACTTCTGGATTTACATGAGGAAGCCTTTACTGATTGTGTGTTGCCTTCAAGTAAATTATCCACTGCACTCATTGATCTCACCTCTTCGCGAAAGGGCAAAGGTCAGACTCTGCACCTGATGTAGACAAGGTCAGGAGGTGAAAACTTGAACTAAACCAGATTTTTAAGGTGAAGTATGCCTATTCAGTAAGTGTCTTAACTCACTTGGCTTCAAACCTGATTAAACTAGTAATACCATTGGAATTAATACATTTTAATCCTCACTATGCATCCCAAAAGTCATGTACATTTTAAAGTCTCAAACCACCGAGAGGAGGTTGTTTGAGGTGCAGCGTATCATTAATTAAACAGCAGCACTTTGCAACGGTTGTCATAACTATTAATGGTTTTGTCAGATCAGAGTGAGAGCACACATCTAATTTTATTCAACCTTCTGAGCCCTGACTGCACACTCTGATGGATTACTGTTTTCACTTCTGCTAATTAGCTGAGTGCACTATTTTGCCTTTTGAGCAGTATGACACCTGTTTGCTTCCACAACACAGAATTAAGATGCACTGTATTCTCACTGGAGATGTTTTTAGTTCATCTCAGTCAGTTTTTGTCTTTAAAGGTTCAATTTGTAAGAATGGCATGTTACAGTGTTCAGATGATATGGAAGCTAACGAGCAGAAGAGAGTTACTAAAGTACTCTGAAGCTCAAGAAAAATGGCCATAGTCCTCTACATATAAATAAATGTACAGGTTGTTATCATGGATGTAGGCAAATGAGGCATTAGCTTAGCAAAACACACCCTAGCACAAAATTCATACTCAAAAAAACCCCAAAAACATATTTAATGGAAAAGCAGGGGCACAAAAAGCCTTTATCGTTACTGTTTTAATTTAATAGCATTGCTTAAAGTTGGAATAATTTTGTTTTTAGACACATTCCTGTTTTTATACCTATTTATACACATCAGTAATCACCTTTGACTGGGTACAGCAATTACACACTGAGTCCGGGTTACATTTAATCTATCAATAATAAATCACATTGTCACAATCATTTCATGAGAAGAGGTAAAAATATAATATTCCAACTTTATGGGTCACAGGGTGTAGTCGTAGTTATACTTTCCTTCAGTTTTTCCATTTTATGCTAACTACACTATTATATTGTCAGCTGTTTTTTTACTCCACTACATTTGTTTTGCAGCTGTAGTCAGCCCTTAAATATTTGTCATTATTCTTCATGCATCAGTGCATCCAATCATGGTCTATAGGGTGTTTAACTTGTATGTATATAATGAATCAGCATGTTCTCCAAGCCTGTTGTGAAGAGAACCTTGTGAGGGGAAACATGACATAGCAACATGTGTTTTATCCAAAATCTACTATTACTCCCTAAGGTGACAGTTTGATGAAAATTAAGTGTTTTGTACCAATATCTGTATGTTCATACATTCACTTTCTGAACTGCTTAATCCCAGTGAATGTCACAGGGGTATTGGAGATGATTCAATGGGTGAAAGCAGGAAACACCCTGGATGTGCTGTCAGTTCATATTTGTGTGGTCAAAATAAATCTTTAAACCATTAAATAATGTTTGTTGCATATAAACAACAAGACGTGCGTGTCTCTCAAAAACAGAAAAAGGCTTTGACAGACACTATAAGACAAGTGAAGACCATTTTAAGACCTTTTTAGATTGGGAGCTCTGACAATAATCCTTGTCTATAAAAACAGGGCAAAACAAAAAAAAAAGTGTTGTCTACATGTCTACCAACATTTTACAAAACAGACATCCCATAATGTCCCCAGACAACTCCCATGGCTGACTTAATCTCTTTAAACCATTGCTTAAGCATTTTTCATGTTTGTATTCTTGATTTATTATCTTTGTAGATATTTGTCCATTTCCATAAACCCAGAAAAAATTAGCAAGTTGCTCTTTTAAAAGTTTTAAAAGTCCTTCGTCTCATTGCTGAAAACTGGACTGTTTATCTGGGCACATGAAAAGTTGACTTTTTGCAACACTACAAACTTGATGATCTTATAAAAGGTGATGCACGTCTGTAGATTAAACTACACAACAGTGCATAAAGAAATTTAAAGGAGCTCAACATTAATATTTGCAGCAGTAAAATGTAACCTACACTTTAATGAAGAAGTAAAATAGATCAAAAACATGATGTATGATAGAAAAACACTGACAGGTTCCATTGTATTGAGCAATACTCTGACTTTCTGACTTTTACTTTTGAGTGCAGAACTTAGAGTGGGATATTTTCACAGTAGGCCTATGCCAGTAATACTTCTTCTTCCACCACTCATATGGAGCATGCTTATGTAGGCAACACATCCTCCTGTAAATACTGATTACCCATAAACTGTATGCAATGATAATGTATTAAATATTGTATTACATTATTATAAAGTCTAAACTTATCAATCAGTGCCCAAGAAGACTTTGACATTAGCTCTGCAACTTAGCAAGCTTCATCATAAATCAGTGTCATGCTAATCAAATATCAGACTACTTTGCGGTCTCCAGAGAGCAGACACTGTAAGGGAAGTCTAGCCAGCTGGTGGGTTTGTCTTTTAGTGTAGTTGCCTTTTTAGAGATGATTTGTGCTTCAGTCAGAGCTGGCGAGAGAGTCCCGAGGGAGGAGGAAGAAGAGAAGAGAGCACAAAGTCACAGTGAGAGAACATCTGTCCATTTTGTGGAGGTTCTCTGCTCACTGAACAAAAAAACCCTTGATATGATTCTAATTCACGGCCCTTTATCTCTGTTCGGTCCTTATAATACAGCTGTTCAATTGCTCATTTTCTCCCTACACATGCTCCTGATCTCTTCCTTTGTTAGTATGTCTTTTACGTCCTCCCTCTGTCCCTTTCTTTGTTGTTTTTTCTTGCTTATTCTCCTTAAACATGGACTAGAGCAGAGGAGATGTGCATTGACAAAGAGCCAGTTACAGCAGTAAATGGGAGGTGGCAGTGTCAGACCCAGCTAGCGCATTGCTAAAGATTGACCGCCGATGGAATGCTACAGCCAATTTGCCTCAGGCTGACGCACACACACACATTTATGGATGCTGCCGTCCCTTACTGAGGTGAGGAGGGAAAGGACAATGAAGGAGGAGAGAGCCACTGAGCATGGGAGTGACTAGCAGACAGCAAAAGAAAAGGGTAGATGGAAATGGATGGAGGAGGTTAAGATTCCCCAGCATCACCCCTCCCCCTTTCCCCTCACACACACACACACACACACACACATACTATACACACACATACAGACATAGGCATCGTCTGAGTCCAGAGCAGCGCATGGTGCCTCATGAAAGAGCGATTGCAAATGAGCATTGTAATTCTGTGCTGCGAGGCTGACAAAGAAAAGGGGTGGATGGAGTGAGCTGCAGAGAAAAAAAAACACAGAGAGGTGGTATGGCATGGTTAAACTCTACTTATATCATTTCCATTGTGCTTCAGTGTGATCATTTTTCAACCGTAATAAAGAACCAGGGCACCAAGGGAGGGATTTAATGGCTTATTTGCTGAGAGTTGGATAAAAAATTAGCACTCTGTTTTGTGTGGATTTACGCTGCTGCTTTATACGGCGTATGCGTTGAGCACTTAATTTTTATGCTTCATTGTCAGATACAGTGTTTTAGAACAGCATAATTCTAATGTCAGACACACTGGGTTGTTTGTTTCCAGCGGTGTTATTTGTATTTTCAATTTGCATATAAAAAGACCCAAGTGGAAATACTGAAAATAATATACTTTTTTTTTTCCCGCTGGAGACAGATGGAAAAAATTCTGTATTGATAAAAGTAAATATAAATCAGTGCAATGGAAACAGGTTCAGTAAGTCAGTATGTGTGAATACATGTGTGAAAATAGAAATGTCATAAATCTAATATGTCATTTGTGTTTAATAAATATCATGTAAGGTGGGAACAGTTACAAAATGCCACCGTGTATGAAGAACTGAAGACACAATTGTTGCACAAAGGGTTTGACAAATTGTGGGAAGCTATGAGAAGCTGAGTGAATTTGTGAACCAGAACTGAACTTTTCTTTGCACATGTTCATTTTGCATTTAAAAGCAGCAGAAATTTTTAAAAAATAAATAAATACAACTAAACATTTTTTAGACTTGGAAGTATCTGGTACATCAATATAAGGTAAATATAACTCAGAAAATTATTTATGTGTGGACCAATAAGGAGACTGTAGTGATCCTTAATTTAATGCAAGAAAAAAATAAATAAATGCCACACTCAATGGGAAATGAAAAGGTATGATGTATGAAGAGATACAGAAAGAAATGTTGGACAAAGGGTTTGACAAACTATGGCAAAGTAAAAAGAGTTTGAATCGTGGTTACATGATCCAGAGCAGGAGTTTGGTTAAAATTTGTGAAACCTTATGAATGTGGCAGAGTCACACTACCTGATTTCATTTGCTTTTTTCACACATTTTCAATTTGTGCAAAAAAAAAACCAGTGGAAACATACAACAGGAAAATACAACAGAACATTTTTTAAAGAAGAGGTTGATGCTTCAATGAAAAGGTAAAAGTGAATCACTGCAGTGGATAATCATTTGTGCATTGACCAATAAAGAGGCTGAGATTGTTTAATTTAATACAAGAAACAAAAATAAATGTCATATTAGAAGGAAAATGGGAATGAAACATGAATGAAGAGCTGCAGAAACAAAAGCCTTAAACAGTCCAAGAGTCCATCCCTGAGTTTAATATATGATTACATGATAGTTCCATGAACCAAACCAATGCTTAATTTAGAAGAAAAGGGTTTTTTTGGGCAAAATCCTTTTATATGTATCAGCTCCAGCTCAAATGGATGTGTAATTGGCAAGCAAACATGAATGAATTCACATTTTCTTTTGTAGATTTTCTGAAAATCTGGTTAAAATGTGTGCTACTTTTACAGATCACTTGTTACAGATGCACTTCCCTACTACACTCACATTAATAAATGCCTTATGTTTATGTTGACAGTTCTGTTTGAAATCCATAGTTGATCTCGTGGGTGTTTTGAACCTTGGAAAAAGCGAAGCTGGAAAAGCATTAGCCTTGGATTTTCAGTTGAAAGAGCAGTTTTCCCTCTGTGCTCTGGTTGTTTGAGGATAGATAGATGTAAAATAAACCCTTTTCATTTTTTATTTGTGATGTGAGATGCCAATTAGCGGCTACGAAAAGACGCACCGTAACCTTTTGATTTTCTACATGCTTTTACTTGAGGCTTAAAATACTGTATGTATGTGTGCATGTTTTTGTAACATGCCCTGCTCCCTCTTTTGCGTGTCCTTCCCTGACCCTTAGCAAAGAGTTTGCACAGACAGCTTCTCTTCGTCCCTGATGGACCGCTGACACACTTTTGGAGTATATAGGTTAGGTCAATGTGAGTTTTATTGTGATGAAAATAAAAATGGGCGAACTAACCGACTTGAATCTGCAGTGACTGGGTGGAATTGTATTCAAATTCCTGCATGTACAACATATTTGCATATGAATTTTCACTTGACACTGAACTGAATAAATCTGATTTGCATTAAGCAGCTTTAATTGAAGTAAACAATTGTACAAGTGAAAAACGAGAGCAACAAAGAACGCTGTAAAACAATAATGAAGGCAGGTTGAACTCCACTCCCTGGCGTCTCACTGTCTTGATTCTCTCCTTCAACTCTCCTTCACTCATTCAGTCTATTTGTTGTTCTTCTTTCTGTTTGTCTCTCTGTCCAGCCCTCTACCTCTTTTACCGCTTATAACTACAATACATCTGCAAAATCATCCCTCATTCTGCATTAAATTTTTTATAAACATCACAAATGTTAGAATTTCCAAGTGGAGTTGATTGGAGTTAATTTTACACACATAAATGGTGGTGACTGCTCGGTTATATGAATGTTGAGGTAGTCATTTAGTACCGTATACTTTATGGTAATATTTACACCACAACCACAGTCTTTTTACAACCCTAATCAGAGAACTTTAATTGCCTAAACCTGAGTAATGACAGGAGTCTAGATGGAAACTCATCCAGTATTTTTACCTTCTATCTCACAAAATATTTAATCATTCAATGAAAAACTTAATTTTTGTGCAAAATCTATCAAAATGCAATGCTGGTAATAATACATTTGACACAATGTGACTGGATTTGCATGTTTTGTGATACATGAATGTCATTTCAGGAAGAGTGGGTTTAAGGCCAGGAATATTCAACTGAAAATCTGAATCTGTAATAGTTAACCTGTAACTTCAAATTAAATGATAACCATTTTTCTATTTACCTATAAGTCAGTCCATTATTTATAAGTGGTATAAAGAATAGAGACGTTATCTTCTCAAGACACAAAAATCAAATTGTCACCAGAATAATTGTTCCAAAGCAACTGTGACACTATATTAAAGGCTGTGATTCAACCTAAAAAAAAATGAAAGTAACTATGGGTGATAACATAAATGTGGTGTTTTTCACTGTGAAATACTATAAGTCTACCTTTCCCAGCCTCAGAATCAAAGTCCTAAATACAGATACAGATACAGATTAACTTTATTGATCCCTGGGGAAAATTCACTAAAAGTGAATGTGGAAAATGGCGACATGTGAAAATGGGTCTCAGAGTTGTCTTTATTGGGTCACCAATTGTCCGACTGAAATATATAACAATAAAATGATATTTGAGTTCCTTCTCCTAATTCAAATAGCAGGAAGGGTTTTCTGGAAGAGTGTATAAGTGTTGAGAAATGCAGAACTCTAACCAGATGAAACATGAAAAAACAATCTACGAAGATGTAAATGGTGCTAAAGATCTAATAACAATAGTGAAAGACATAAGACATATACAATAAGATAAAAAAGAGACTGTCATACACATTTTTTGGGTTGGAAGAACATATAAAAGTGATTTTTTTGGGTGTCAAGATGAAAAAAATTGGGGAACCACTGCTTTCAGTAACTGTTACACTAGCCTTTTACGTAGAAAACAATCATAACACTAACACATTGACCTAAATGACTGGGAAAAGTTAAAAGGCTACAGTACATAACAGTTTTGAACAGTTCACAGCTAGTTTATTATTGGAACTGGGGCATGGTTTGTGTATATTTCTGTAGCCCCGTTGGTTGCAAGACATGAGAATGAATGAATGACCTCTGACCCCTGTGTGACCTAGAATCTATCTTGAGCCCCGTACATGGAAGTCATCCACCCTCTACAGACCTGAAAGAGCTGGAGTGTCCTTGACGGAGGCAATGCTCCATCACAGTGTGCTGCAGTGAGTCTCACATGGCAGAGAATGCAGTGTTACACTATTCCTGGTCCCAGCGGGAGGGGCAGGATAGCAGTAGCGCTCAAATATAGGAAATTGGCTGCAATGTAAGCTATGGGCTCTAGCTGACACAGAGAAAAAAATAATTGATGGAACAGGATGAGAATAAAAAAAAAAAATGTTGATATGGGATATGATAGTGGATCCCTGGTGAGAGTGTGAGATCTTGGCTTTTTTTTTTGTGGTTTATTTCTGTTTGCACTTTTGCTTTTGTGTTACATGCCCATTTTTTTTCTTTGTTGTCTCATACAAAAGGAATGATATATACAGTTGAACCAATTAGTGAACATATTGTGTGTGTTTACGGGCAAAAAGAAAGGGAAAGTGTGTGTCGCTTCACAAGCCTGATCAAACCGAGCAAAAGCACGGTTGCCAGCATCCGAGTTTGCTAATAACAGATTTACACACATGACCACATGTACATGCAAGCTGAAACGCAGCAGTGAGACTAAAATAAGAGCTGAAAGGATAGAGGGTAGATTTAGCAAACACAAACACACTCCGCATCCGAATGCAGTCTGTTATCCAACCATTTCAGTAGGTGCAGAGTAGAACGTCACCATTGTATGTTTGTGAAAGCACAGATTAGGGCTGGGCCTGAATGTTACAATAGTCATTCTGCAGGTAGACATCCAGTTTTCAATGTTAATATTAGAATATGTGCTTTTTTTCAGTCGCACAGGATGAGCAATAAGGTCATTGTGGGGAACTTAACACAGGACGCTCTTTTTTTAATGCTAATTTTTAAGTTTTACCACAAGCGGTTCGTCCTGTTTCAGCCAACCTATGTTTGTTAAGATCAGAAGGTCATTTTCATCCCAGCTGCTCCTTCCATTCATGGTGTCAAGGCTTCCCTGCTCTGCTTTGTGGGTTGTTAGCATCACTGTGGCTAGGCTAGCAGGTTTCTTTAAGTCTGGTTTTAGTGATTTTTAAGAGTCTGTCAGCATGAAAAGTGTCCAGTTCCTTCACTTTAACCTGCAGAGCTTTATGTAAATGGTTTTGATGCCATTGTAAAATCATGATGTCAGACTTAAAACACGTTCAGATTGCGTTTAAGTCCGGTCCACTGAAGGTGTAATGGAAACATCCCAATTTTTCTATCAGCAACTTTATAGATTTTAGTGACTGTTAAGCTCATTTTGCCACATTATGTTGTTCCTTGCCCTTTTTCATCACTCCATTCTCTACCGTATGCTGCTGATTTTATCATCTATCCATCCATGTTCTTAAAAAACACTTAGTC
Organism: Apogon talboti; assembly: GCA_037367365.1. Taxonomy (NCBI): domain Eukaryota; kingdom Metazoa; phylum Chordata; class Actinopteri; order Kurtiformes; family Apogonidae; genus Apogon; species Apogon talboti. The sequence goes on from JAPQRQ010000003.1 coordinate 16,665,527, forward strand.
CTCATATCTATCCTGCATATCTACAAGTGAAGGTGCAGGGTACATTTTGGACATTACAGAGTTTTATTTTTGATATACCTAATACTGCTATGAAATGGACAGAGTTTATTTGGATATGTATAACACTGTTATAAAATGCTGAATTTATTTTTGATGTGTAATACTGTTTATGAAATGGACAGAGTTTATTTGGATATGTATAACATTTTTGTGTGGGCTTGGTCAGAATTTATTTTGATATGTGTAAGATTCCTTAAGTTACTTTGGGGACTTTATGGTCAGTAAAAAAAGATGGGGTTAGGGGGCGGGAGTAAATAGTAAGTTGAACTTCATCCTGCTCTTTTTTGAGTATGTTGGTTTTTTTTTGTTTTGTTTTTGTTTTTTTATGTTTTTGCTTGTTGTGTTGGTTTTAAATGTTGATATTTGAAAAAAAAAAAAAAAAAGCAAACAAACAAAGACATGTCACCAGTTCATCACAGGGCTGACATACAGTATACACACAACCAACCATTCACTCTCATATTCACCTCAATAGGCTATTTAGACCGATTCACCTATTAAGATGCATGTCTTTGGATGATGGGAGGAAGATGAACCCACAAACAAGGAGAACATGCTAACTCCACACAGAAAGGCCCTGGAATCAAACCCAGGGCACTACATCATGTCATGTGTTATAAATGTACATGGGATTGTCAAAACTTGATTATTGTAAATTCCATGGCTGGATGTAGATGTACACTACACACTGTTTTAATATAGATAGTGAGGGGCAACAACATGCATCTAGTCTGAAGGACATACAGAGGAAGAAAAAGAAGAAAAAGATGAAGAAAACCCTGAAATCCTAAAAATGAAATTCATTTAATCCCTACCACAAATATACAGTAACGACTGAAAAACTAAAAAAGTCCTCATTAGAGCCAGTGTTTGGTTCATCCAATCTACATTTAAAGGATGACACTCAAATATTAATAATGAAAGCATTGATGCCACTGAAAAAAGTGGAGGAACTCTGCAACAAGATGAATTCCATGAAGTAGACCTGCTCCTTCTATAGATATAATAACTCTAAGGTAATAACAACACAATTATTCTCATTTTCATGTGATTATACTATAATGAAAACATAAGTCTATACATTTCTGAAGTTAGATCCTCAGGGCCTAAACCTAACCCTAAAAAAAAATCATTTAATAGTTAATATGAGAATGTGATTTCAGGGAGACACAGTTCAAAAGCCCCATTAGAGAATCAGCTACTACTATGGTGACCAGATGTCCCTCTTTGTGTGGGACGGTCCCACATTTTTATTATTTTTTTACACGAACCGCGAATTGAAATGCTGTCCCACATTGTTATTAACAGTCAGCATGAATGCTTCCTGCCACT
>JAPQRQ010000003.1:16667018-16716476 GCA_037367365.1 Apogon talboti
ATGTGAGCAAACTTGCATTTAAATAAAATATATGAAGTTTGTCCCTCGTCTAGTGAGTTAGGATCTGGTCACCCTAGCTCCTACAGAGCTGATATACATACATATCAAAAAATGTGACAAAAAACAAAGATTGACTTCAGAAAGATTGAGATTATTCATAAATGTAATATAATATTCTAGCAACTGGGGTGATGGTGTTTCATCTCCTTTGTGTCGAGAGCTTCAATAACACAACTCTTCATCGTATTATCCAGTAAAACTTATTAAGAGAGCTGGATTTAGATCCCACTGCTAAGTAGATAATTTTCCCTGTCACTTATTCCACACTAATTGCAACACTGTCTCGCTTTCCCTCCTGCTCCACTCTCTTTCCTTCGGGCTGAATTGGCTGCACCTTCTCCCTGAATTGGGGATATTGATCTCAAATATGATCCTAGGACAGGCATTTGGGCTTTTCATCCATATTAATGACAAGAGATTGATCTGATTGACAGACAACAGGCCATGATATTGTGGGAAGTCCACAGAAAGCAGACCTCAGGTAATCAGATTACATCTAGAAACTCAACTCCTCGTCTTTAACTGTCATGGGGAGTTAGAGAAGCCCGGTTGTGTCTGGTTCGAAGTCGACTCGAAGTAGAAACACGAGAAGATCCACTGTGGCCTGTTTCTATGTCTGACTGGAAGAGGTCCAGCATGAGACCCGTAACAAGGATGATAACAGAGTGTAATAGGACTTTTAAAGTGTCATTCAGCACTGAGAGTTTAAGAGCAAAGATCGAAGCGTTATCTGATCTAAGCTTCCTTGCCACAGAGAATAAAATTTTATCTCCTGGATATTTTCCTCTCTGATTCATTTTTCAGTACTTGAGTAAAGATTTATCAAAGTAAATTAAAAAAAACGCTAATTCGTCAATAATGGCAAATCTTAAGTCTTACTGAACATCAGACCGGTGAAATCCACTGTGTATTAAATGGCCTGGTATCTAGTGCTGGGACACTATATAATGAGATTAAACATAGTAAGCTTTGTACGAAAAACAGGAAAATTTGCAATATGCTAAAGATATTCAGATGCCAAATTTAGAGAAGAAGTGGATGGTGCTGTCATGACATCACATATTGGTTTCGAAACAACTGTTTTGTTCTATGGAGTTAGAATTGTGATACATTTGGAGCTGGGCATCCATGAAAAGTGATGGGCAAACTAACACTGGCAACACAGTTATATGGTAACCTCCTTCAAACATTTGTGTAACAAAATATAACAGATTTCATACAGTGGTAGTTATTGACCCCAACTGCATTAGAGCAGCATACTAAGTATAGGGTGCAAATAGAATGATTCAGGCCATACTGACCGAATAAAAGTACAAGTATAGAATTTTTCGGGGTTTTTTTTGTTTACTTTGACTATTTTCAAGACACATTTGTTACTCCTTGACTGTGTCCCACAATAAAATGCAGTTATTCTGTTCTTTTGTTTAATGGTGAGTGATGAGTACATTAATGCTACACACATTAAACACACTATGTTAACTTCTGTGTACAACATACTGCACTATACACAAATATAGGAAGTAGTATGTATAGAGTCAACAGTATATGTATGCAGTAAATAGTGTCCAGTATTCAATTCTGATCACAGACATTGCTTCTTCTATGCAACAGAGTTTGTAAGATATTGTGAAAAATGACATGTTGGAGCCCAAATGCAGGTATTTGTTGCTACTCTGACAGCTGTGTTACACCCAGCTCTGAAACTCACAGATAAAACCTTCTACATCTGATATCCTGACCCTCCGTCACCATCCTGTCACTTCGCCCTGTGCCTCTTTAATGGGATCATCTCTACTCTAAGGGAATAATCCCAAATGCCTGACCCTACCGGATTAGAAACTACAAGATTACCAGGTAGAGAAGGATCACATCTCAAATCCTAAATTATTTCAGACCTGGCTGCATTAGTAGACTACAACTGAAACCCAACCTCTGATCTCCAGTGAGAACAAAAGGAACAAACTGCAAACACAGAGTGACAGATGTTTGAGTGACAGATGTTGTTACTGGACAGATGGGTTGGCCAGTCAACAAGATTAGGAGTGTTTAGATTAAATGCTGATTCTCTGCTTTTTTGAGAGAATCAGATGGGCCACATGGATAAACATATGGACGACACTGTATTTTAATCACAGGATTGAGTGCAACATGTTAGCCCGTCCACTTGTTTGTTGTATCGAGAATACATCAAAGAACTGTCTGTCATGAGCTTTAGAACAGTAATAATCCACTCAAATTGTGGGTCTTTTCAAGAACAATTTGGTGAACAGTACAAGATGTTTAATACAATAGATTGTGTAAAAGAAGTTGACATTGTTGAGTTCATTGACACGAGGACATCTGCTTAAAGCTTGCATTTTACCATCACCGTCTTGGCTAGAGTTGGACACAGAACAGATAAACCCTAAAGGTGATGAGCAACACTACTGAAGATAAAACTACACAGCTGCTAGTGAAGCACAGCTAACTAAGAAATTACAATATTAATGTTAAACACAACCAAGTAATTTCAGCCACTTGATAAATGTACATTGCACATAGAATTGTGTCTGATAATAGTAATGTCCACTTTACATAATTCATTAACACATACATTGGCAGGCAAACTGAAAGACCACATGCATGCTAACATGAACTAATGTAACCATGCCAACAAAGTGGGTAATGTAATTGAATAACAATACGAGTCATGAAAGATGCATGACAAAATCAAACATGGAAAATGACAATTTCGGAGGACCACAGTACACTTATTAGGGGATCCAAATAAAGCAAAGTATGTCATTCTTCTACTGTTCGACTCAGGTTCGTTCGGCCAGTAGCACAGTCATAGTGAGACATTGGTTCAATTGCAGCTACAAGCAACACAACTATAGAAATTGGTGAAACTTAAAATTGCAAGATGTAATTTCCAAAATGACACATTATATCGGCGCGGCACAGTGATGCAGTGGTTAGCACTATCGCCTCACAGCAAGAAGGTCCTGGGTTGGATTCCGGTGAAAGGCGGTGTGGGCCGTTCAGTGTCAAGTTTTTATGTTCTCCCCATGTCTGCGTGGGTTCTTTCTGGGTACTCCGGCTTCCTCTTACCATCCAAAGACATGCGCTTTAATACCGGTAGGTTAATTGATGTATGGTGCATTCACCCATAGGTAGCCAGGATAGGCTTCACATAGGGACTTCACATGGATTCAACTGTTCAGAAAACAGATGGATGGATTTATCTGCAGTTAGTTTTCAAGAGCCGACTTGAAAATTTGGTCTGAAAATTTCGTTGCAATATAATGTACATATTAACACAGCTAGGATTTACCGGTCCATGTTCGGCTCATTTGGAACCTCATCAAAGGTTGGACTAGAAATAGTATCTAATAGTCTCTGCTCTCACAAAGTGGAAATGTCAAAAATGTTGAGTTCAGTGAGGCAAGATGGAGGAGATGAGCATTAGAATGACCACCCTTTTAAAAATGTAAAAAACCCATATTTGAGAGGAGCTATCTGGAGTTATCTGTGATGATAGTTGCCATTTGTGGTGTTGCACTTCCACATTTCAGTTTCAAGCTGATGCTACTGCTTCTTATTTTCTACACAATAAAAGGAAAACACTGTAGAAGATGCTATCAAATTAATCATAAAGTTTTCTGCATCCTTTGGTGAATAATGCAGGTTGCTGTAGTTTCATGCATGGACTGGACCTGTTTTTGTAGGATGTATTTGCCGTTTATAAAAATCACTTTTCGAGCATGAACTGTGACACTGTACACTTCTGTACATTTTGTACATTTCCGTGTCACTCATCTGCTTCATTCATACACCGTCAGTTGAGGTTTCGCTGTGACCTCAGTAATGTCTAGTTCAGTGAAGTCTGGTGCAGATCATTACACACCATTACACCTGATGGGTTGTGTTGACAGTGCTAAGAAGGTGACAAACTGTGATGCAGCAAAGAGAGAATCACAAATACACCCACCCTCTATGTGTTTCTTTCTCTGCTTTCCTAACCTCACATGCCCTCATCTTCTATTCCCAGTCCCTCAACATGTAATAACCGACATACTGAAACCCTAAGGTTAGTGTGAACTCAGGCATCATGGGAAATGTGGTGTGAAGTCAGTGTAATTGCAGTGAAAACAGCGCTCTTTGGGTTAAGATACTGTTAAGGATAAGAGAGAGAAATGCATGAAATGATGTAGAGTAACATAAAGATATCTTCCACTTTGACACCCCTACCCCCCATTCCTGTCTTCCACCTTGTCAAGTCTGATTATTCTGACACATGCTACGACAGCCTAATAAGATACCGCACCTCATATGGACAGCAGAAATGGGACATTGTGAGACACACCGAGCACTAATCCTCTCCGAGACAGCAGGACAGAATGAATGAGCGGTTCTGGACGACACCGCCACAGGCTGTCAGCACCATTTCACTGTGACCATTTTGACTGGATGAAGGCAGAAGGAAGTGACAGGAGAAACCAAGAGGATGCAGACCGAGACCGGTAGGAAGGTTTGGGAGGGAAGAAAATACTGAGACTAGGAAAGAATTCATTAGAGATAATGAAGGCGCAAGAACTGTGAATAGAGAAAGAATGGATAAGGAGAAGGAAGGAAAAAGAGAGTGATGAGGGTGTGAGACAAAAGAGTGACAGCGAAGGAGTGAGCAGAGAGGAGGAAATGCAGACGGGCATGTTTCTATGGGCGCTCAGGAAAGATTTGGGATGAGGGAATCTTGCATCATCGCAGCAGGCCAATGAAAAGCCTGGGTTAAAATGTTCAAAGGGAGTGTCCTAGCAACAGCGGAGTAAATACCATAGCAGCCACCCGTTCCATTTGAGACTGAAAGAAACCCTTTCCACACACACATACACTCTGATTAACACACAGTTCACTTGTGCACAGATAGGAGCACTGTTTAAATACTCCTTGCTGTTTAGTCATAAATGGGTTATGATTTCCATATTTTGCGTCACGGCTGTTAGGTGTGCAGCTGCATAGAAGCAACATGAGCAACCTATATATCACTCACTGTATGTAAGCATGTTTGACATGACAGTAATGAAATATGACAATCAGCAAAGAGACTTTTCATAGATCTATGGGTTTATGCATATGTATATGTATATGTATATGTAAATGTGAAAATGACATGCACATACATCCAATAGGCAAATGGAAATACATTAAAGTAAAAGCATATATGTAGAAAGTCTTGTACCTGTGCAACATTAAAAATTAAATTTCATATATTGGCATGTGTGGCTCATAGAAAATGAGGTAATATCTGGTAAATCTGGTAAAATATAATTTAATCTGATATTGAGTTTTAATGTACAGTACATTTATCACTGTAGCATATTCTGTATACTATGGCTTTGTTAAACTTATACACAGATGATATATGCATGTGATAATATACTGGAGGTGCTAATGTCATCATAACATAGGTTGCCTTAGAGGTTTATTTTATAAATGTGTCTGTAATGGGGGTGATAACAGGCTGCCTTACGGTGACATACTGTATATCTCTCTTGTTATGTCATACATTACATTTCCATGTCATGGGATGTCTATATACCTTTGCTGTGTATATATATATAATACATACATGTTGTTTTTACATACACTTGGGTGAACTGTACAGCTATAGTGGTGATAAACAGGCACAAGATGATTCATATTTTAACTTGCATACTGAAATGGCAGCGCAGCTTGCTTCCAAACCAATGTGTGTACATTTGTGTGCATGTGTGGTTAAGGTGCATCTTGAAAGTCAAAAGCTGTAAGTCATCACTTGATCTACTCATATGGATTATAACCACTGTCAGTAGATTACAACAGGGGCCAGACACAGAGCTGATCTTTCACATCCCTCTCTCCCTCTCTCGCCTGCTAATACCCACACAGTACTTCATCACTGCTTTCTGTTTCTACCTTGCAGTTTATTCACCTCTTTAGCCACAGTATCACTCTGTCGTTCTCTCTCCTCTGTGCACACACAAAGACCTGCAGAGTCACATGGGTAGCAGTGGCTTTACCCTTTCTGCTCTCATTCTTTTCATCTAGCAACCTCACGCTCTCTTCATTTTTTTCCACCACCTCTATGAACATTTAGAGCAATTCTCCAGAAATGCTCCTGAAAAGCCTTAACCCTCATTCATTCATCCCTCCATTCAGTTTTTTCTCTCCCTCTGCTTCCCTCCTCCCTGTTTTTTCCACTCTAGACGCATGCACCCACCCCTTCTGATCAGCAGTGCAATCTGGGGCTATTGTTTTTAGTCCACACTCGCACCTCAAAAACCTCCCGCTCTGGATAAAAATCAGCGTGTTTTGTGCTGACTCTAACAGATTCAGATATAATGCATGTGATAATGGACCTGAAAAAGGCGAGTAGACATGCTTGACATGCAATTTCCCCACATTGTTCACAGAACACTCCAGTGCATCAGTGTAAATGTATGATGCATGTACTGTGATGGTTCTAGGTCACATATGTCTCGTGACCAAACCATCATCCATTACAGGAACTGTACACACATGAGTATTCTATATGGATTGATTCCTGCTAATTCAATGTTGCAGGAATATGTGTGTGTGTGTGTGTGTGTGTGTGTGTGTGTGTGTGTGTGTGTGTGTGTAGATGTAGCTGTGACTGTGGTAGTGACCAGCTGAACACTGCAGTGAAAGAGGACGAGCCCCAGTTGAGCAGACCCATGGGGCTCGGTGTGGCCGTGGGGGAAATCAACACACACGCTTCCCTTACGACCCGCGGGCTCATGACCCACGCTAGTCCCATTTCCGCCTTATCCAGTGCACCAACCCACAAGCACTAGTACCACCCCTCTGCCTCTTACACAGCCCTTGAAAACTGGTCCAGCACCAGCCAATGTCTAGATCCAAATCTCCATCACATCCATCCTCCTCAGCCTCCTTCTCCACCACAGCCACCTTACAGCACAGTTGGTGCAGGGTGGGACTAAGTGACCCAGTCCTACCATACACATGTAAGCTACCTTATAGGATAAAATGAGGAAAAAAAAGAAGAGAGTGCTGGCTCAGCTTACCGGCTGGGCATGCAGGAGGGGAGGATGCTGCCTCTGACTCTTCTCTTCCTTCCTTCTCTCTGGACTGAGGTGAAGCAGAGATGGATGCAGGGGAACAAAAGAGGAAGACAAAAGGGCAAAAAGAGATAAAATGCAGACACCGGGGGCTGGTGGTGACTGAGAGGATGACGAGAGGATAATGTAGAGTGAAAGAAAGAGGAAGGAAAAAGGCTTAAAAAAATTCCCGGTGTTGTTTTTCTCTCTCTCTTCCTCAAAGAGGATCCTTTATCCTTGTGAGCCAGAGGGCTGTGGATTCACCTAAACACTGAGCACACGCACTGCCTCACGCCACACAGCCCTCCCTCTTCCTCTCTCTCTCTCTTTCTGCACTAAAGACAGCAGCTGTTGGTCTATGAGAAATAGAACACTATGTCCCCCCTCCCACTCCCCTTCTCCTCCTACCTCTCTCACTCACAAAGACCCCCACCACCACCACCACACACACACACACACATATATACACTCAGCATGTCCTCACAACACCCCCCCCTCCCCCTTTGACTAACATCTCCCACAAGCCTGCTGGCAATAAGAGGAGGGGGCACACTGCTCTGTTTGTGTGTGTGCTGCTGTTTGTGGTGCAGAGTTGTATTGTGTTTGACATTGTTTCGGCAGCAGAGTGACTTGTTTCTGTCCACACGGTGTGAAAGTGAATCATGGTGAGTAAGTCTGTGCATCGGGGTATTTTTGCAAATCATGTGGGTGACTGTGAGCATCATTTGCTTCAGAGCTGCTGCAGAGGGGAAGGAAATTCATATTATTTGTGGTTATGGGCACTGTGAAGGTGTTTATATTTACTGTCAGAGCAAACAGCGCAAAGAAAGTATGCACTGACATTTGTGAAACACTGCACATCATGAATATTTTTACACTTGAACAATTTATCCGTTCAGTGGACAACCACCAGCTAAAAATCCACAGTGTTTATTTGAGTAATATTACTCAAATAACACTTTTCACACTGAAGCAGTTCACTGGGTCAGTTTGGAGACAGATCCTTCAATGCCCTGTAAAACCGGTTCTTTGTATTTCAACAGCCAGGAAAACTGGTTCCAGAATGGCACCAATACTTCTCCAGTCTATGACTAAGGCAGGATTACTATGATTAAAAAAAAGATAATCAAAAATCTATGACAAATCCAAAGCTTCAGTATTGAGGTGAAATTGGTGCTGTCATATGCTTTTAACACTTAATTTTATTTTCTGTTTTAAAGCGGATGAATGGCTGAAATTTCTATCCTCTGTAAGCATCTGTGGCTGATGTCTTGGTCAGGACACTTGTAAAAGCGATTTTTAATGTCAATGAGTCTTTGTTCCTGGTTAAACAGGTTTGAAAACGAAGGAAAAAGGATGAGACATACGGTCATGTTGCACTGTAACTATTTCTCATCAAGCTATCATAAGCGCTGACTGCTCAGTCATATTGATACTACACACTGCATAGAAACAGTGAACAAACCCTCCATGACACCACCCATTTTTGGAAAAGCACGAGCAATGAAACCAGAACTTACTGAAAACTCAACCACATCCACTAATTATTAAAATAGTCTAATAATAAATACCATCAAGTAATTGGAGCTACTTGTGAAATGTTAACACGAACAGTTGTGGTTAATAACAGTGTGTATAAGCACACTGATAATGGCTACCTGTGCTAATTAGCAGGTTAGCTGAGAGCCAATATAACTCAATATGAATTACTGCTAATATCAGTTAATGCAGCTGAGTCATGCTGGTTATTGTAACTAAGCATAAACTTCACCACAATATTCTTGGAAGGTCTGGTTAGTGTAACTCCTTAAACACAATGGCAGAGTTGCCTGTCAAGGAGAAAAATAAGTTGTGTTCAACAAAGGAGAGCTCCTAATGCTGAACACTAAAGCCTAAATAAGACAGAGAACACAGATGGCATTCACCTGTCAATCACAAGTTTGTGCTTTGGATAATCTAAACATTGAATTATGTCCAAATTCATCCCCTATATAGTTATCATGGAGAACTGAACTACAGACAACAAAACCACTTTGGTACCAGGCTTGTGATCGTGTTTATTTCAGCTGAAGTTGGTGATTCTAACATGGGTGTTGGTGGATCAGCTCCATTTTGGATCCACCCCTCAGTGGATGTTCAAGTTACTGCAGCTTTTGACACTGCAATGGCTTCACTTTTTGCTTGGTTGGTTGTTTGCACGTTGATGGTCCACACCGTAGATCTGAAGAGTAAATGACTACTCACGTTGAAAAAAATCTGTGACCCAACAACAATACATTGTCAAAAAAATAAAAGGAATATACATCAACCTATCATGCGTTGCATTGATGTGGCCATGTGATAATTCCCCATTATGAATGAATAGTAACAAGGTCTTAGAGGGTCAGCAGGTTGGGCAAGCTCGAGTTGAACTGGCACTCACTCCAGACCAGAACCACCAGTAGGCTACCAGGTTTTAGTTGGTGGAAATGGGTAAAAGATGCCCGGGAACCGTGTTTCATTCATGTATGCATTAGCATGCATTCACAAACTAGAACATACTTCCTTTTTAATTAGGCCTTATGTTTTCATTTTAACTTTACAGTTCTTTATGTTACAAGTATACCAATGGTGATATTATAAATAGAATATTAATTCAAAGTGTGTGTGCTCCTCTCCTTCTCTGTCTTTCTGTAAGAATTTGGGATAGTAAAAATTCCCAATGGGGACTCTTACTTCGGGGTCATAGGCTGGACACAAGGCCACGGTTAAATGAGCCATGCCTAAATCGCCATTCTGTGTGTGTGGAGGGGAACAGAATGTCTATTGTCTGGTGGTCTTATACCCAGGGCAGTGTGTGCCCTGCTGTGTGGCAGCCCACCCAGTGGGGACTGGACTAGAGTAATGGAGCCGGAGACCAAATGTTGCCATACTGTACTCTATTCAACCACAGCTCACATTACAGCCAAGTTTAGGGCAGACTCAGGTTAATAAGACATGTACCCTTTTATAATCCATCTACGTGACTGTACTTGATGCCACAGAGAGAAGTTCCGTTGATGAACTCTTGCTACTGTGTCACTATTATTAATATTTGAACAGTTTTCGTGGTTAAAGTAGCAGACGACGACACTTTCCCCATCAATGTGGCAAGTTGAACGACGCAGCTGGCTCCGAAGTGGTTTCTGCTTTTACTTAAATTGCTGCTAAAATAAAGAAGGAAATTTGAAGGTACCAAGTGTTCTGGTGAATTAATTTCTGACATGTCTTTCTGGCTCTTATCAGACATGGAGGACTTCTGTCATCAACAGTGTTCTGACAAAGTAAAAAAAAAGCAAAGAGGAGAATGTAAACAGGGCTAAGTCGTACAAAAATGTGCATGGTGGAAAAATTCATTCATGATATACATGTATATCATATTGAGAGGTAATTGTGCAAATTTAGCCAACGATGCTACAAACTATCAACCCCTCCATGTTTAAGTAGAGAAGACAGCAATGTAATGGCTGCTATAGAGCTGAATAACATTATTTATTGGCACCGTATTAGAGGAAATTCTACCCAATGGTCAATGTTTTGCTCATTTTAGCATTTATACCCAGATTCATAAAATCCAAATTTGCCTAAATTTAAAACTAATGTCCCTGACAAAATGTCTTTAAAATAACAAGATAACTGGTTGTTTTATGTTCTACCTATTTCTAATCAATCATCTGTCACTTATGACATATTCTATTTGCAAATGTTTTGTATCTGTTTGGTCTTTGGATATTTTCTAATTGAAATCATCAATTACTTACTATTTACAATAGCTTTAGAGTTTTCTTCAGTAAAAACCACTAAGCATCACATTTGTCACGAAACAAAAAAGGCTCAAATGCAGCATTGAAAACACAACGACTTGGATAACAAGAAATGTGTGCCTTCCTGTTTTTGTGGTTACGTCTGAGAAGTAGATCTTCTGACTGTTACTTTCACATCACCAAACCCTGCTGTGCATTACTGAACACTCAGATGAGCTGCCATCACTAGACTATAGGATCACAACCTCCCTGTGATACAAAACACTGAGAAAACTCCGGATATGAACCCGCTGCTTGAAATGCATGATAGATGGACAGTAATAAAGACTAAATCCGAATTATAACAAAGTTCCATACAGATTATACCATCATTACACTGAGACGATAAAACATAATGCTGCTGAAATCAGCGCCACTCTGCTGAGAAACTCAATCATAGAACTGTTGGTGTGTGATGATGATGTGGTGATGATTTTATTTATACTGGGACAGGAGTTTCCCCTCCATGTGGATCTCTGATGGGGTTATGAAACAGAGAACCAACGTCATAGGAGTATTTCACGCACAAAGTCAGCGGATGTGGGAAGTTATTATAACACTGGTAAGGGACTCATTATAGTGATGTTGTACAACTCATACTGTTACTGTCAATGTGGGCACCAACCGTGGGATGAATCTAGCACCTCACTCAATCCAGACATCTCAAAATAAAAAAATTCATATTTATTTTGTTCATGTTGTGCTCAACAGTTAATATTCAACTGGACTGAGGTTCCTGGATTTCGTTGAACCAGTTAGCTCATGAAAATAGGATTGTGACCTGGTTGGCTCAGTTTTGCTTCTCAGATGAATGTCACTGTTCTGATTCCTTACAGCACCGGGTGACATCATTCATTAACTCAGAGCCTCCGACTTTGGACAGCTTTCAAACAACAAACTACCCCAGTTTCACACTTCAAGCAAGCATCACCACCCATAATGAGTCAAATATGCACGAGAGCAGATGTTCTCTTAGAAACCAGAGAGAGGGGGAGGCTGACTTTTGCTTGTTGTCTGTGAATAAACATCAATCTGTGACGTAAGGCCTTGTATTGAACCCTACTGACCAACTGAACCCTCACATCTCACCACACCATGAAATTCAGCTCGTAGCTAAAGGCTTGGCTCCCTCCACTGTTTTCCTGTGTTTGCATGTGCCCGTGTGCATGTGTGTCTGGTTAAAGAGCAGATACCATAGACACCAGCTGACACACATGATCATCACCTGATGTGGGTGCTGCTCTGAAAGAAGAAAATGAAGAAATGCGTATCCAAGGATACTGAGGGAGGATGGTGAGTAAGTCATTTGCATAAGCTTCTGGGGAAAGTTTGCCTCCAGAGGAACTGACTGCGTACAGTTACACAGTGGATAAATATAAAGTAATGATCACTTAGCAATTCATTAACTTGGTCTATTTCACTGAGGTTTCAAGCTGTGCATCAGATAATAGGGATAATCCCAAACGTTCGTTCTTTATTTGATCAAATTGGGCTTCAAGTATGAATATTTTTTCTTTTTTGGTGATAAACTGAATAAAACAATATTCAGGTCATTTCAAATCACCTCTTCAAGCACCAGAACTACGAGCAGGAACCATATGGAGATCTTTTTTAACTGAAATATTAATACCAGAACGTTATTGCCGTACAGTGTAAGGTGGAGCACCTTGGATTATTTATATACTGTCTATTATTTTTTTAGGTCAATTGTCCCATCTTGCTTGGCCTTGCATGAATGGCTGAGCCTGCTTGTAGTTTCAGGGATGAGTTTAGTCTCTATAAGGCTGTGCTTTATGAATTATGAGGAGAAGTGAAGTGCACCAGTAGCATGAACCAAGGAAACACAACAGCAGTTTAAGGCGAGGAATTCATATTAGGCACATCAAAGAATTTTACGCCAAATAGGAAAAATGGCTTTATCGGAACATAATTCCAAATGGAATTCTTGTTTTGGACTCAGAGGTGATATTGTAGCTCTCAGGGTCAGTATCCTGCCGTGGTGGAATTTGACATCCACAGAGGAGCTCCTCATACCAAGGGAAATGCAGCTACATTCTTCACATGCCATATCATCATAATCATAAAATTGGGCTCTGCAGAAAATTGACAATACAGGTTAACAGAGACTGGTCTGGTGTCTTCATTATACAGAGACAAACTGTTTAGAGGGCGGAGGTTCAGGTGATATGGTCATTATGTAATGTTATCCTTCAGACCTAATCACAGTCTTCATAACCAAACATTTCTCATACCTGAATGATTTTTCACTCATTCTCAGAATGGTTCACAAAATTTGCAGATACATAATACTGTTGATAACATTTAAAAAAAAAAAAAAAAAAAAAAGGCTTTGGATGTGATAAAGCGGTTTGATTCAGATACAAAAGCTACTTACAGTTTGGATGAACTGTCAGGGAAAGGACTAAAATAATATTATATTTACCAAGTTGTTTTTATGTCTAAATCTTACAATCCACAACTATAGCGCTGTCACAACTGGAATGCAGCAATTATTTTTGTATCATTTAGCATTATTTGTGGAGTTTTATGCCATTAATGCTCCTGCCCATATCTTTTTACTGTTGGCTGGTCATTAAAACATCGTCCATAGTCAACCTATTCTATTATTGTGTTTGTTGACATGTTTTGTGCTATGCAAAGATAATGATCCATCCATCCATTTTCTCTGGCAATTTATCTTATGCAGTGTTGACATATACATGCATATACAGTAGATGCATGTCTTTGCTATGTGGGAGTAAACCCACACAGACACAAGGAAACAAAAAAAACCCTGCAGACGTGTTGCTAGAATAAAAGGTTATGCATAAGATATGCTAATATAAGCCATTTTTGGAGTCATGTGGTTGGCGTCACTTGGTGGATATAAAAAGTCCTGGACTTTTCTAGTGATAGTAGGCTTTTAGGTTTAGGTAATAGTAGTGTTTTGGTTTGAATATTTTTAAGTTTGTCTTTTTTTATCACATCTTGCAGACTTTATCTGTATTAACATGTGCTGCCACCGCCTGCAGAAATGCACACTAGCAACAGTGCAGTATGGAGATGTGTAAAAGATATAGAAAATTATTGTGTGTTCAAACTGTCCTTTAATAAATGACCAAGTTTAACCAGTCCGAGGGTGTTTATTATCTCATCTCATTGAAAGAAAGAGCTAAAGCCAGGACAAGTCACGTTGCAATACAGACGTCCACAGTGAAGCCCACACTCTCCTTTCATGACTCTCACCGGCTAAATGTTAGACATCAATGAATATGTGGGCAGCTGGTGAGCTGGCATCATGAAGACACTAGAATGGAGGAAATGAGAGCTGTGTTAATGTATATAATCAGTGTAAACCAACTTGGAAGGTAAATATCTTTGGGAAGTCAATGGTGAACCTGCCATAGAAGCATCCCCATCATTCACATTCACCTGCCTCTCCTCACCATCATGTCTCCAATCTTCTCCCCTTCCTCCTCCTCCTCCTCCTCTTCCTTTTCCTCCTCCTCCTCCTCCCCTGTTCCTATTTCTGTCATCTTATTTGGAGTCATTGACAGAAGTGTGGTCGCTCAACACCCCCCCTCCCCTCTGCTTCCTCCCATCCCCTCACTCCATCCTCCTCCTCCCATCTCAGCCTGCCGTTACATTCACTGTGGTCTCCCTGCCCCTGTAACACCCCCGCCAAGCTCATGCGGTTAGTACAGTCTGCCTGTGCTCTCTCCTTATAAGGGCAAAATACATTGACAGAGGCAAAGAGAGGGGGCTGTACCAGTGCAGGGAGGCAGGTAGGGAACAGTGACTTTAACAGGAGGAGAGAAAAATGATGTAGAGGCAGAGATTAGAAAAATACTGAGGGGAAGTAGATGACCAGAGGAGAAGGGGTGGTGGAGATTTGGTGATACGCAGCAGGGTTCGGCTAAAGCTTCAAGGCATTTGACAGTATTTTCTTTTACCGAGAAAGCCAGTATTTCATATTATGTGGCCATTTATGCCAAACAATTTTCAGTCTCAATGAATCTGGTAGTTCTGTTTCTAATCATTTTTTACTCCAATTAGTTTTCCTGTCACAATAGAAAAGCCCGTGACAATAGAGCAGATCCATACAAACCCAGTTTAATTTGATTAGAAACACCTTAATCTGGCTTTCAGTTGGGAGGTATTTGTAAAGAATCACACATTCACAGATCTGTAATAACAGGTCTGCCTCCTTCTGGTACTGCCAGAATGAAAATATGACGAAAATATTGCAGTAGATAATATTACCTTTAATACTAATTCCTTCTCACTACATCGCATGCAATTTGGGTTTCAAAAACATCATTCCGTTCAAACAGAAAATTAAGGCTAAATTGGATAATGAAGTTGTAGTAAGGATGCCTTCCTATAATATATAAGTTATCAAATACATTTTTTCACTAAACCCTACCATGCAGACAGAAAATAATGCTTTTATGTCAACCATAAAACTTCAGAGCTGGTTTATAATCATGCTGGTGGACCTCAAGGCTTAATCTTGGGACCACTATTATTTAGTTTGTAAACTAATTGTCTGATTTTTTCATTCAACTCTAACACATTTGATGTATACAAATGATACAGTCAAAGCAGACGACCATCCTCCAGGAGTTGGGGGTCTGTTCGAGGTTTCTGCCTGTTAAAAGGAAGTTTTTCCTCACCACTGTCACCAAGTGTTTGTTCCTGGAGGATTCTGTTCGGTTTCTGTAAATTGGCTTGAGAGTCTGGTTTTGACCAGCTCTGTATGTAAAGTGTTATGAGATAACTTGTGTTATGATTTGGCGCGATATAAATAAAATTTGATTCATTGATTGATATGTGTACATATTAAAAACAAGAAGTAAGCTCAGAACAACTATCAAATATAGGTTACCAAGCTCATATTTGCACTTTAACATTTGTAAAACTATATTTTTGCTTTCTTCAAAGCCTGCAATTAGAGGTGTTATGATTGACGATATGACTGAGAGAAGGCTATTAGTGGTGAGTAAGTACAACCTACAACCAGATCGTAGTTGTAAAAGGTTGTGATCAGAATTTAGAAACCTCAACATTTCTGAATAAATGTTCCAGAGTGGTACATTCTGGACCCCTTCCAGTCAACAAATTCAAAATATTAAATAAAATTATTGTACAAGAGGTGTGACTTGTAAATGATGGATACATACAATGTCTGTAAATCTGTGAACCCAGGTGTATAAGTATATCTTATGTCTTATCATAAATCTTGCATCTGCATTTCTAAATTTCATTTTTGGTAAAGTGGAAATGCCTGTAGTGCCTGTCAGTTTACGTATATTCTAAAAATTGGTTTTCTATTTTCGGAATTTCACAAAAAAGTACTTCCCTAAAAGACATGACAGCAAATCATAGCATTTTAAACAGAATATATCAGCTTATTCTTGGAACCAATGGCCAGGAATGATGTCATCATCAATACCAATCATTTCACCATCATTCTTCAATTAGGTATAGTCTTATTTTTTCCCATATCACTTCAACTTAATCAATAACATGAAGTAACCAAAATTTGTATAGGGTATAGCCTATTTACCATCATTTTCAAATAAATTAGAGCACGCTTCTGTTGCATTCAGATGTTTTAATCATAACAGGCAAAGTACTGATGACTTCAAACAAGATATAATCAAAATAAAAGTGAATAATGTGGAAATAAATGGAAAACAGGGTTTGATGAATAACTAATTTCGACCTGAGATATTAATGAGGGATAAGGACATATCATAAATATGGCCGACTTGAAAAAACTGTAAAAACTAACATTCAAAATGAAAGTCATTCACATCAGACTCTTTTTATCAAAACTGGGGGAAAACCCAGAACATAGAGAGATTTTTTGTAGCTGTGTGATTAGCGTCAAGTTGTGTTTCTGTCAATATGTGTGTGGAACAGAAGTGTGTGGGAGGGATTTGACTTCCTCTTTGTGGAACAGGGGAACAGAAAAAAATTGAGTTTTGCAGCTTTTAAGTCATTTTTGTGTGTGCATACTGAAGTGTAAATTTTCTCATGCATCAATCAGCAAACATTATTGGCTAACATTAGGTTTGTTGGTTTCGTAAGTTATAATGACCACACACATGCATTACTCAGTCCCTATATAGAGATGCAGTCTGGATATATAGTATGTGACGTATAGTAAAAACAAAAAATTCAGTTTCTATAAATCAAAGTGGTAGTATTTAATGTGACCTCCCTTTGTACTTACCATGTCTTTAATGCTTTTATTCAAACAATATGAGATTTACTGCATTCATTTTCTAATATTCTATGCCAGGTTTCATTCAATACATGTCAGATATTTCTAACTGTTTGTGCTGCTTCTGGTCATGGGGTCAGGGGTCACATAATAAATAATGACTCTAACCTTTAGAACCCATTTAGTTTAGTGTTCTGTGTGTCTTTTTGCACATACTTCCAGTATTTTCTTGTATCTAAAGAAGAGAAAATGTGAAATAAATATGCATGATCATGTCAACCCTGCAAAAACAACAAACACATTTGGGGATTGCTGCATTCAAGGGACAAATGTAATACTCATTTAAAGGTAAGAGTGGTTAGTTTACAGTTAGGGGTTAGGTTAGGGTTAACCATGTTGTGGTTACTGTAAATGCTACGGTAAGTCTCCATGAAAGGACGTCAATGAAATGTCTCCTAATGTCTGTAGGGGACATTATGGCTGACCCTCTCCTTTGAGTGGACTTTATAAAGGCTGTTTGTGATGTGGTTTTAGGGTTAGAATTTGATTAGCATTACAGCCAGGCATTCTGTCGTAAAGGGTTAACAGGAGGTCTCCACTCAATGCTATCTGGTGCAAACATGTTTGTGTGTTTGCTGGTCCTGTTGGTTCAGCTGGAGCCTTTCTCAGAGTCACACCTCCTGAGTAGCAGGAGGCCGCTGAGGTCCGGGTAGGCGCTAATTGGGCCTGGAGCTTCTGAATGGAGCCGAGTGGCATGAATGGAGGTGAGAGAGGCCTCATGTGATCGCATGTGTGTTTGTTCAGCGTGTGTGCAGTACATCAATGTCAGCGTCACCACAGAGAGCATGAACACACCCCCTTTTTGTGTAACCGGTATCTGTCTCCGTTAAGGTAAATAGATCTCTCATTTTGTCCCTGATGGAGAAATGACTCCCCTTTGGGAATGATGCGGTAAGAAAGATGCAAATCCATTTAGTCACAGGTCCCTGAGTGGAGTAAGAGGCAGACGCAAAGGGGGAAGAGAAGGGATTTAAACCAACATCACACCCAGCTGCTAAGTGTGTCAGCATCTACAAAAGGCGGCAGGCGGGGAATAGTTTAATAGTGAAGCGTTGCGTGTGTTTGTTTCGGCATATTATCAGTATGAAACATCTGTTCTGGATAATCTCTACAAACCTGTAGGCAGTACTTCATTTACTCTGAGTAATTTCCCCATGGGGGCAAAACTCAAACCCACCTAACAGCCTACTCAACTGAGAAGATCCTAGAGGAAGAATAAAATAGATCAGATGAATAAATAGAATCTTGATTTCGGAGGGAGTTTGGAGATAAGCCTTTGCTCACCATGCCTCGTCTCAGGGAACTAAACTATCTGCTCCCATCGAATATCTCTCAATCGTGTCGATTCCCTTTGAAGGAATTAAGGAATAAAAACTATCAAGAGAGAGATGGTCTCGATAGCTGTCCGTGGTGTGTTGGTTATGTAAAGAGGCAGTGATATGACTGAAGAGCTGATGACAGAGTTGATGAGATGAGAAAGTTAAAGGACATGCAAGAGCGTGAGAAGATGGAGAATTACTAATCAGACAAAAGTAAAGATATGTGTCTGTGTAAATGTATAGAAACCTAATTTTAGAATAATATTTTTTGCGGATAAGACCAAATAATTTTTTTACTTGTCTCAGCTTCTATGCTTATGTAGTTACACTTAATATTTTGACTATATTGGTAAATTCACACAACACAGACAGTTATTGGACTATGCAGTACCCTGTTAGAACTCAGAATTCTCCTCCTCAGTTGTTTCTAGCTTGGCCACCAAACTCGTGAAAATAGAGGCCATGGAAGTTATCCCAGCGCTGTCTTCAGTTTTGTAGCTACTAAACAACATTAACACTACATGATGCATTATTTGTACAGATGGAAGTATAACATCTTCATATGAAACAGGACTGAATTTAATTTAAGCAAATAAATAAGCCGACTTTTTAGCAGATAACAGTCATGTTCGGGAAGTGATAACTGGTCCTCTTTGTAGAGGAAGGTTTCGGTCACAGTTTCACCTAAGCACATTACAGTTGACCTTAATTTAAGACATTACAGCCTTGTGAAATTTACAATATCATTAATCATTACGCAATATCATTATCATTGTGTAATGCAATCATTTATTCCTGTACAATCAGCTTATTACTTGATATTTGACACAACTTGGCATCTGTATGACCATTTTTCTAGTTGGTATATGTTTTTTACTCTTGTTTTTATTTTAATGCACTTTTCAGTAGTTGCTATTATAATTTTGCTGTACATTTCCATTTTGTTATACATTTCCATCCTTTCTTTAGGCTACACTTCAAAATGCAATTAAAATATGTTGGTGGAAACATGGCTTGTGTCTACACAGGAATTAACATTTGGTCGAATACTGGCTTTTTTCACATTGTATATCTATCAAACCACCTGTCATGAACCTAAATAGCTGGAAACCACTACTTGTGATGTTTGTTGTTGGTTTTTGTTACTTTATCTCCATGAGTGACAGAAATGTGATGGTGATCCATGTTGGTTTTCACATTGACTTTCATGAGGTGCCACTTCTGCAAAATGGATGACATTGAGGAGTGAAGGCAAAGTGGCCACACTGTTACTGGGCAAAGGAGCTGGGTTAACCCACTATTTGTACATGAATCTGCGTTCATGCCAAAAGGGGAATCTGCAGGGGTGGGGGTAGGCTGCCCCAGCCTGGCAATAGCCCCTTTTTTCCCTTCCCCCATGTTGGGTACCCACATAGGAAGAAAGAAGGGGAAAGAAAAGAGGGAAAAGGATGGAGGGATGCTATTGTGTCTTCTCCTTGGCACACGGATCTATTTAAACGCTATCAGCTGAAAACAGATCCTGGATTACCACAGCTTCTGGGATGAGTGTACATATTCCTTATATAGTCCATAAGATGTCCTGTGTCTTTACACTCTGTACATCCCACCGCGTCTCCATGTGTGTCTAGACTGGAGCTACCCAGTAACCCCTAGTTGTCCAGACCTCTCCTCTCCCCCCCCTGAGGCTGAGCTGATTAACAGTAATAGGAAACAACAATGCATGATAATGTGAATTATAATGGACCAGTGGAGGCGGTCTTTGGTCTTATGCCCCATATGAAGCCAATGGCACAATAATAGTGTACATGAGCCCTGCAGGGACATCCCAGACAAAAACAAAAGCATGACAGACTGTAGGTTAATGTAAGTGGAAAGGACATAGGAGGCCTGGAGGGACTGAATGTAGGTCCTCAGTATGATTCACACAAACAAGAAGATGGGAATTAATCTATTTTAAACAGATTTGTAGCTGCCAGTGTACACATAATTACATTTCAGTGCGATGAAGTCATCATTTTGCTCCACTTTTTAGATTGTTATGTCTCAAAAATGAGTGACACTCAACTTAAAACAGTGTTTTTTCTTTCTTTCTGCTTCCTGAAAAGTTTTAGAGATTATGTGGTTTTTACCCAAGAGCAGCCAAGTGTGGTTGGAGTGTTTTCACTTTGCAGCAGCCGAGGCAGTTATTGGCCTTCTAACTCTACTCACTGTCTGCATTTTCCCCTTCACTTCTTCCACAGCTGTTGTTCAGTAACCCCTTTCTTCCCCACCAACGCTCAGCCGGCCCAGCGTTACTGAAGGTGTTACAAAATAGATGAGTGGAAGTACAGTACATCACAGTACAGATGGACTGCAGTGGTAGAATATACCTAATAGCATTTACTGAAGCACTGCACTTTACATTAAAGTACATAAAAACGATGATGCTGGATCTGTTTTGTTGACCCCTGTATTAGCATCATCTCAACTGTTTCCAACAATTGTTTTTTTTAACCTTTATTTAACCAAATAAAATCCCATTGAGATCGAGGTCTCTTTTACAAGGGCGGCCTGGCCACGAGGTCAAGCAGCACACACCATACCATAATGAAAACAAGTTAAAATGATCGGTGATAACAATAAATAAAAAAAATAAATTTAAAACACTGTCAATAAGATAAAAACAATGGTCAAGTTCATTTAAAACAAACAAAAAAAAACCATACTCAGTGTTCATTGTTTGAAAATGCCCAGTGAAATCATAATATTATAATATCATAGCGATAAAGTAGGTCAAAGCTCAAAATATCACAGGGAAAAAAGTTTGAATATTTAAATAAAAAATAATGTTAGAGGAATAAAATTGTATATATATTCCTTAAAAGACAAATTTTTATGCTATTTAAAAATATGACAGAACACAGACAATAGAATCTGTGAATACCTTTCCAATTTTACCTTCAAGTCCAAAAGTCATTATTTGTGAAACCTACAGTGAAGTAAAATTGGAGTAGATGCTCGATGTGGTGGACTGTTCCTTTTATTCTCTCTTCTTTATGAGCTTCCTCCAATAAAATTAAGACTTTTTATTGAAATATGAAAACTTTATTCACAGAACATTATGACTTTTTTCTTGAAAAATTACAACTTCATTCTCATAATTAAAGTTTTTTGTTGTTGTTAATGTTGTTTTAGCTATTCTTGTAATTTATGACTTTTTTTTTATTTTCGCAAAATACAGTATTTTATTTAGTCATCAGTGTGACCCTAATCCCCTTTCGTATAATACAACCCCACACTAACGTTGAAGTTTGCGCTAAAGGTGCACAGTCAAAGCTTTTAGCATGTTAATTATTATTCTATTTCATTAGAATATTAGCCATAACAAATATTATACATCACCACATATAATATGAATAAAACTTTAACTATCATGTTAGCTTTCATCAGTACAGTACATTACTTTGTGACAGAGGCCCCTAGTGGCAGAAAATGTGTAATAAGTGTTTAAGTGCTAGTTTTAAGCACTTGTATTTTACTTGAGTGTTTCATTTTATGTTAATACTTGAATGTTTGAGATAAACTGCAGGGTGAAACATTCTTTTATGGGATAAGTTTAACTAGACTAACTATCTTGAACATTAATACTACAAATGATGATCACATAGAATATGATGCATTGTAACAAGAAAGTTCATATGAGTTCAACCTTAAACATTATCTATTATTTTTAGTCAAAGTCAAAAGCCTTTATTGTCATTATATGACGGTGCATACAATGAAATTAGAGCCCTGCTCCAACTCGTGCATTACAAAACAATTTACAAACATTTTAATTAACCTTTATTTAACCAGGAAAAAATGACTTGATCTTTTTTGCGACAGCGTCCTGGCCAAGACAGCAGCAGCAGAAGTTACAAAAAAATAGCAACATTTCAGCCACATACCCACACTAAAAATGTACATAAAGCATTGTACTGAAAACATACATGTAAAACACCACCAGTAATATAAAAGGTACTAAATAAGGTACTAAAAGTAAACAACAATGTTCCTTAAAATGTCTCAAAGCAGAACCTAGTTAGAAAAACATCCAGAGTTCTCCTTTTGTCATTCATTTAACCCTTTATCGGGCAAGTGACTATTTTTGGTAATTTCCGCACACATTACAAGACAGTGTCATGGACAGTTCCAGTGAGGACAGTGAGTCCCCAATCTCAGGTCCAATGTGGTCTACAGGGTCTGTAAGGTCCACCTATGCATGAACAGTGAGTGTACCTGATTTGCTAGGTACCATGAAGTAATGGTACTAATGTAAGTAATGATGTTCAAAGGGATAATGTGGATGTTGACAGGTGTCTGGATCAGCACTTATGTTAGTCTAATGTTCTCAAAGTCATGTTCTAATGTTCAAAAATACATGTTCCTTTCACGTTACATGTGGTTTTCTTGTAATTTTTGTAGATAGTTCTTGGATTTTTTTTTTTTTTGCTAATGGGCAAGGAACCAAATATGGTAACTTCAATAACCTTCATTTTCTACATAATAATAAAAAATTTTGAAGAATTTCACAAAAGTAATAAAGTCTTGTTATGTCCTCCAATAACATACTAAGGTTGAAATTTAGAATTTCAGAGTACTTCTATGACTGACCTATAAAGGGTTAAAATGACTTTGAATGTATTCAAAGAGACCAGCTGTGACATTTTAGCTCCTTCTGTTGATTGTTCCAGGAAGTGGAAGCAGAAAATTGAAGAGCTTTCTTTCCCAGTTCAGTTATGACGTTCGGAACACATAAAGATAACACATTCTGGGACTGAAAACTATAATTATTTAAGTTATTCCAATGGATGTAGACGACCAAATATACATGTACAGTATATCAATAAAAATCAACATACACAAGTGCAGTTATAGAAATAGTAAAACACCAACAGCGGCCATTTTACTGCACAGTGAATACTTTGAGTACACTTTACTGATAAGACTTATATACTTTGACTTGAGAAACATGTATTTGTCAGTGCACAGTAGCAGTTTTCACTGTGTGGTATTAGTACCTCTAAGGATCAGTAGACGTCCTCCATCTGATATACAGTCAGTTGTCCACACTGTACCGTTGTTGTTGGTGATACTGGAGGTCTGATCCCTGATGACTCCCAACTTGTCTCACTCAGTAGAGGTGAAGAGGTCAGGCTGTCTTCGCCGTAGACCGTCTCTTCAGTGTCTCTGCTTCAAAAACACACACTGAAAGAGACAAGAGAGGGAGAATCTGTCCCCTTTCACCTCATCTATCACTCACCAAATTGGACGCTGTTTCCCATGCAGTGTGTGGTGTCTGGTTTGGAGCTGTGACTGATGAAGCAGACAGCTAATGGATATTAATGAGACACATTTACACTTTTTTTTGTCTCACTCTCTCCACTTCATAACTCTGCTTTTTTCCCCTGCTCGTCCCTCATTCAGTGCTGTGTATTTCTCCTTCTCTAAAACTCTTTTATCATCTTCTAATGAATACCTACTGCCAGGGCTGACGGTTAACGACAAATGTTGTAAACAAAGACAAATTATCGCTCGTTTCAGCTTTAATTTGTATTTTAGTCATTTTATTATATATTAAATGTTGTCTCCTTGCACAGGACTCATTCGTTCAGGCCTCTACTGTTACATACTTCAACCTATTCAAGGATTTTGTTCCACCGTTCATCAGACAGACAGACCCACTGGCCAACACTGTCTGGCAGATGCTAAAGAGTACAAAGTGCCAAAACAAGCACACAACAACTGCCTCTTCCCACAGGACATGACACTCAGGAGAAGTTAACTTGGCAATGTGAGTGTGTCCCAGTGATTTCTAAGCAGAACACAGCATTTACTGTGCAATTACCGTATCTGTGTGGGCATATGATGTGTTTACATATTCTTACACTGTTGTTACACCGTATAAACCACTTGTACATACAGTAGTAGTTTCTGAATGTCATACCAAGATGATGAACAACTCACCTACACTGCAAATACTGTACCATCGTACATAATACAGATATTCTTAATACTGTATATTCTATACTTAATGTATTTGCTGCAATTGCGCTTCAGGCTTGATGCCAAATTGCATTTCATTACTACTGTATGTACTTGTACATGGGTAATGATAGTAAATTCATTCTGAATCTGTATGTTCTAATACTGTGTGGATGGGACTGCACATACAGTCTTACGTCCAATACCATTTTACATATATAACTTATGTTTTTTTGTTTGTGGTGTAAGATTTTACATACTTACAACCAACTAGTCAACAGTACTATTAGTAAATATAATTTGCCTACTTTCATCTGCACATTTTCAGTCAACTTAGAGGCTCTGAATCTTTAGTTCTGTGACAACATGTAATAACAGCAGACTGAAATGAAAACTGTATCTCTGGCTCCATCTTCTGGCAGGAATGAGGAAATACACTCACAGTCCCAGTACGTGGGTATGGATATGATTCACTGTTATTGCTCTATCTAAAGCCTGTTTCTGCAGCGAATTACATTCATCCCAATAAGATTGTGGTGCTTTAAAAGGTAATTATAAAATCAAACCTTTGTGCCCCTCTTATCTGATATTTTGAGTATATTTGAATACATTTGATGATGTAAATTTGTCAACCTTGGGTAGAAACTCACTTCACCATTACTAAATCACCATCTTGTACTGTTCTATAAAAGAAGACACAGCATGTACATAACATCTAGTCCCTCTGGACTGTCTGTGTACAGGACATTTATCTGTTTTTACAAATCTACTAACATTTATGTGTATTATAATTTGTTTATATTAAAATTTGTAATTGTACACACAAAACACCGATTTGATTTTTGTTAAATGCAATAATTGCATCAAAGGATGAACAATTAATCACAGTAAAATTTGAAACTGCAATGTGGCCAACTGCAGTATCCCAGTCACAGAAGCTGCCTTTTTGTTAAAGGTAATATGTATCATAACGCACTACTATAAATGAAGTATTGTGAAGTTAGACATCTCAACCTACATTTCATATTCTCTAGATTTTGAAACGTAATATATTTGTCTGGATAAACTATGGTTTTCTTTGCATACCATTCAGCCAAAATATGGTCTAATATCACAGTAGACAGGTATAAAATATAAACTGGATATTCAAATTCAAAAGTGAAACATTTGCCTTCAATAGTGAATATGCAAATATCCATCCATGTTTATTACAACACTTAAATATGGCATTTTCACAATGCATATGGTTCATGTAACATGTATTTCCCGGAAATAAGTCTGTTAAGAAAAAAAGCACTTTTTGAAGATTTCAAACTGAAGGCTAATTTACACACAAACACAAAACAGAATAATATAATGCAATCATGACCATTCATTAAAATATTGTCCCATTTCAATAGCAAAAATGTTTTTAAAAGATCATTGTTGAAGTCTCTCTGTTGTAGGACAAATGGTCAGAAAAAAAAACAAAAAAAAAAAAAAAAACACTGACCAAAATAGACAGACATTTTAAAAAAAACAAAAAAACATTCAGTATCTGTATTTTGTAGAATAGTCCTTTGGCGACACCACCAG
Organism: Apogon talboti; assembly: GCA_037367365.1. NCBI lineage: Eukaryota > Metazoa > Chordata > Actinopteri > Kurtiformes > Apogonidae > Apogon > Apogon talboti. The sequence goes on from JAPQRQ010000003.1 coordinate 16,693,186, forward strand.
ACCTCGTCCTTTTCTTGCTCCTCTGTATACAGTTTCAATAATGTCTATCATCTCCTGCTTGTCCTCCATTGTCCAGTTGATCTTGTTGTTATTTCCAGTCCCCAAATCAATCATGATGTGTTTGTTTCTGAAAACAAAACAAACATTTGTCACTTGCAAATTTCAAGATTTACAGATTGAAATGTTTCAGAAGGGCCTATAAAAATAAACTTTTATCAGCATGATGGACAATCTTATTATATTAAACCGACTTTGTTTAACTCAAACAGAGTAGTTTACCTGAAAAAGAACATGACAGTGCAGGGGTCGTACAACTCGTACATCTTGTTAAAGTCAGGTACTTCTGTGATGTCCACCAGATAGATGACTGCAAAATTCTTTACCTGTCAGAATGAGGACATGCACAAAATTATTACTCCCATCACAATCTCTCTTGTAAAAAGCAACAGAATTGATTAAGAAGAAAATGGGAGTTATTTATTAAAAAAACATGCTGTATTGTATCTCGATTAGTAAGAAAAGTAAGGTTAGGATTAGTAAGGGTTTCTATGTTACTTAACTACATAATAACCACATACATTTAAAACAGCGCTCCCGTCAAGAGAGCTGCTAGCATAATGTTCACCACTTGAATTTATCAACAAAAAATACATCTGTGCTGGTTGTTATGGCAGTATTTCAGAGTCACAAACAAAAGTACTGTATGTGAAGAGTTTTATGCACAAATATTCATGAATGTTAATGTTATAAGTCACTTAATATGGACTTTACATTTTCTGCACCAACTCTGTTTTATTATTGATGTTTCCATTGAAGTTATCTTGTCATGTATGATCCCTGCTTCATAATAATTTTCCCTTAGTGGAACAATAAACATAACCTTGAAGCTTGATGATTATGTGACCCTTTTATTGGCTGGAGGAGAGCCTGAAGACACGTGAAAGCCAATGTCACATCACACCAGCAGGCGGTGCTATTGAGGAGTGTAGCTATGCTAATGCCAACATCCTAACCGACTCAGCATCACATTCGACCTGAAAAACCGACCGTACCTTTTCAGCGATGCTGTACAATACTTCGTCCATTTTCATACATGTTGGGTCCCAGTCGTGACCGAAGCGGATCACCAGGACTCGGTCCTCCTCGGACAGGATGGCTTGGTCGACCTGCCAGCCATTATGGAGATGTGGTAACATGTACGACATCTTGCTCTTCTATTGTTGATTCCTAGTCTGAAAAAATACAGATCTGACTTCATTTTCACACACTTTATAAAAGTAGGAGAATTGAGGTTAACGCAGCATTCATCAAAATATGGCTTTATGCTGTAAGGTTAATCACAAATGCACAGTTAAGCTACCTGTTAGCCTAAATATATATAGGCTAACAAAGTAGCTAGCTAAAGAAAGAATAAACTTAATGCTTACTAAGAACGGAGAATAACTGTCCGGTTACACTTACCTTTGAAAACAATATTAACCCTAATATTTATCGAGTTTCCGCTCAAGAATACTGTTTGTCAGCTCAAAAAAGACCCGAGATGGTTGACAAATTGTAGCTAACGTAAATGGGACGTTTTAATGTGAACAGCGTCATCAATGGAGCGACGTGCAGACGCAGCGTTTTTACGTCATCTGCGTACACAATTTTTATTTGTTTATTAATTAATACCAGTCAAGAAAGATACACGTGTCAAAGTATGGGTTGAATTATAAAGAAACAGCGATATAGCGATGCATATTGTTATTTGTGTAAGTGTAGAGGAATTACGGAAAAAAACTCGCGATTTTATACTAAATTAGATATATTTTGCTGTTATTTGACCTGCATATAGATGAAAATACGCTAACAAGAGTATACATTAACAAATTAAACAAACTAAATACTTTTAAAAAATTTTTACAATTATATGAAATCCACATTGAGACACCTTTTGACTAATGTATGATTAATTTTTATCCTTAAGAAAATTGCCACCCTTTCTTTTATCTACTACCCTCAAACAGGTGTGGTCACAGATTAAAGCAGATAACAGAAACAATTTGGACAGAACTTGTATTGATATAGGCCACATGCATAAGGGAAGTAGCCTACTTACTAATGATATGAATTACAGATAGTGCTTCCTAGTTCCCGCTCAGAAAAATTACTAAGCATGTTACTTCCTTGAAAGTAGGCCAAACAATATTTATCGCAAGCAAAACTTCATTTCCTTTTTCCTAAATTATCTATGGTTGGTAAAAACGTTTTAAAAGCTACATGTATTTGCATTTATTGGATATATTTACTGTATATTCATAAATCATTCAGAAAAGTGCAGAAACAACACACAAAGACAAAACATTTATTGTGCAATTCATTACAGTACAAATATAAAGTACAATGTACAAAGGCTCAAAGGTTATAGGAAAACTTTCCAGTCTATGACATAGCAGCATATTATGGCACTCCTTAGAGAGCAAATAAATCATTACCAGATGTCTTAGCATATCCTTAATTTTCTCTCAACTACACAATCAAATTACAGTGGTTCTAAATAGCAAAGTGATTAAGTATTTTAAATTACACTATTTGGCCTACACAAGACATGATTGTTTAACAAACTTTACTGAGAACCAATCTGCAGTCAAAGTATTCTAACATCAACACTGTAATCATTCCTTAAAGCTGATACAGACACACTGTATTTTATTTTGTATGACTGTTTTTCACATTGCATGGCATCAGCCTTCAGCCTTCTGATCATGTCTGTCTGAAAACAAATGTTATCCTTTGCACCATGCTGGGTATGAACACACCCTGATCAGCAAAACGACTCAGCAAGATCCCAGACTGCATGAAGGGAGTTGAGGCCAGTATGGGGGATTTAAGGGAACATTCAGTTATTTTGTGGTTCACTTATTTTGTGGTTCTTTGAACAGCCCAAGTCTAGGGCAGCAGTCCAACGCTGTTCTGTGAGGCAATATGAAAAAGCCTGTACACAATGTACAGTAATAATGTCTTATAATCCCTGAGGAGCGCTGCTGCTCAGCTGGAGCAGACAGTGTTGGCGTTGGGATGAGGTCAGGCCACACGTTCAACCATAGAACTCTTTCAGTTCCTAATCACTGGGATGCTCCGGACACGAGCGGTTCACCTCAAACCACTCATCGATACACCTGAAACAAAAACAAGAGGAGAGTATGGATGTTTAACAATCAGAATAGAGTTAATGAAAGTTGAAAATTAAGGACACTAAAATACAGCGTTGGAAATATTTCCTATTAGACCTTCACATAAGTATTAATTGTCTCCAGGCGGTTCTTCAACATCACATGTTCTTAATTTATATGTCACTAGTTATTTTGTTGCTATTTATTCAAATACAGCTTATTTCTTTATTGGATTTGAAAAGCAAACAAAAGCTGCAAATTAATTTCCTTATCTAAATCACTTTTCTATCTCGATGGCACTTTTTACAATGTGTCAAATTCACTAGGAACAACTTGACGTTCAGTGTCTTGCTCAAGGATACGTATATGGACCGGGACCAGGGATTGAACTGCCTACTTTTCTGTTTGGGAATGATACAGTTTATGTCCTGAGCCACAGCCCCCATTTATAACAAAGGCTGACTCATCCCCACTTTTCACAGTGATCCATTAATTATTCCCAAAGCTTTACTTTATCACTTGGAAGAGTTTTGTTTGTATCAAACAAACACTGGCTCTGGTCCAAGTTTAGCAGAACTAGGTTTGTAATCGATCCTTTATATAAAATTAAGCACAGGTAAAAGTTGTGAGAAGCATGTGCATTCTTGTGTGCTTATGTTAAGTATGTGTTGGAGTCTGTTTTGTGCAGGGAGCCTGTTGTGTGTTGACATTAGCTAACACCATTTCTCAGCTAACATCTGTCTCTGTCGCCTACATCCATGATAACAGCCTGTGCACTGACCTTTAATTCTGAGGTCTCGTGTTGTCCTTGTGCTCAGGTCAGAGTTCTTACTGTCTCTTTAGCTGTTTAAGTGTTAAACCTCCTCAGGTGTAATGTTAAAGCTAAAACTGGATCACATTTTAAACTGGAGTTCAAAGTTTTCATGTAACACTGGTAAATTTTACAAAAAGCTCAACTACGCATCAAACATGTTTAAAGTTAATCTTTTTTTTTCATTTTAAGACAGTCATTAAGTTTGGTGAGACATAGTTTAAAGTTAAACCAAAGTTTAACATGAGATTCCTTTGAGATTTACACATTCACTGCAATATCTACTACGTATACATGTAACTATTTGGGATTCTTACATTTTACCTGATGATTGTCTTCAGTAAATTAACATTAGAAACAAATAATAATCCTTGCAGACCCTTCTCAGTATACAGATGTGTACACTTTCGATTTGGAAACAACTGCATTAACATCTTCATCACTGCACATTTGAATCTATTTTACGTGCAAACAGAAAGCAAACAAATCACTTTTCACTTCCACAGGTCCATGTCTTTGTGTTGTAGTTACCCTTTATGGTAGATACAGAGGCAGGGCAGCCTGGCAATAGTGTCTCCCTGCTCCAGCTCCTCTAAACAGATGGCACATTCCCCAGAGTCTCTGGACAGGATGTCCTCTGAGAAAGACAATACGGACAGAGACAAATAAGCGAAGTGCTGCCTCACATACCAAACCTTGTATCAAATGTTCTGTTCAGACTGAATCCCACAAACCCATCTGTTTAAGCATTGATAACAGAAAACCTGTCAACTGTGTGTCTGACCAGATGATAACTGGTATTTGTCTACAGTTTCTGCAGGCTCCATTGGGAATAGGTTGTTTTCTCATATAATTTGACAGTGTTTTTAATTCTATAATGTCAAAAAAGTGTTGTTAACTGGTTAAACTGAAGTTTTGTGTGTTGCATATTTATCTCAGTGTTTATCTCTGTTGAGCTGCAACAGCATCAAGAGTAACCTTCTATGCACATATGACGCGTTGGAAAGATACTATAGCCTCATTCAAATACACTTAACATATTTGCATGGGTTCGATGAGAGACAAAGGGATTCATGTATTTAACACCGTATGTCACATTAACCTGTATATAAGCTGCATGTGCACATCTATCAGTAAAATGCATTTTTATTAACCTATTAAAAAGAAAAAAAGAGCAGTGTTTTTAGTTTGCATTCATGCAGCTTATCTCTACAGAAAGTATGATTGTGTATACATTACACAGGTGCTCTGTATATATATATATATATATATATAGTGTAAGTTTGGCTGTGTGGTAGATCTGCAGGTGCATCACATCGTTGCATCGACTGATCTTCTCAATATCTAGGACAAGTGCACCCTCATAGAAAAAGACAACAACTACAATGAGATGCATTTTGTGCTTATGTGAAGATTTGTTGGAGTCTGTCTTATGTTTGGAGCTACTGGTTTGTTGACTCTATTTTGTAAACCATCAACTATCTCTGTTACCCACATCCAGGATAACAGTCTGCACTCTGACTTGTAGGTACAGGATGTTTTTTTCTGTTTGCTCACTCCTGAGTGCATCTCTTGTGCTCCTCTACAGTAGCAACATTGTGCAGAACTATCTACCTTTCTGACTCCCACCAAAACACAGACTCAAACATGTGCAAACCATACAGTCTGAACCTTTAACTGATGCAGGTCTGGATTTAATTACATGACAGTAGACCACACCTCTTAAGTGTTACTAAAAGAGAATGATTGTTCTTGTAGTAAAGCACATTATCATTGTAATTCATGTAATGTTAATGTCCTAGTACTATTAGAATACCATCATGCAGAATGAGGCGTTAATAACTGATGTATAATGACTAATCAAGACTACATCTGCTACCGATATGTATGTTTATAACCAGGTAGTTAATGTAATATTAATAGGTGCCTTTTAATGTAATAAATATAGTGGAAAAAAGGCCCCACTGCTTTGACAGTAGTCTAATAATTCACTAACCCACAGTTTATTCCAGACGGAGTCATTTCACATGAATCAGAACACGTCACATACTTATGACATAAAATTCTATTACATTGATTATTAGGATTAATGTTTGTCATGTCTCCTGAGTCTCTGTCAATCCATCAAACAAAACAATCTATAAGGGACAAAAAGCCATCTTTGGCCTTTGTAATTCCTCAGCACTGCAATATAACCTGTGGCCATAGGTTACAAGAAGAATTTGACTGGTTTAAGGGGTCACAGACCAAAATGGCCGTAAGTCACTGTAATATTTAACCACTCTGACATGCACTATTTGACTGACTTTTACTTAAAACAGAAATAAAATAGAATAGTTATTGTTGCTCTATGGTAATGCGTCTCGTGTAATATATCTGGATTGCTTAGTTAGTTTCACATGCCGTTTAACATGTCTATTTTGATCAAATGAGGAATAGCATATGAATCTGATGCCCTTTTGCACTTCCACACCCAGTCACTTACTGTTGTAGGAAAGGCGTGCTTTACTGAAGCACTTGAGCAAGTGTTTTTCTATCTCATCCGAAGCCATAAACTTGGAACAGACAGGACAGTGGAAACCTGGGAGGGAAAAAAACAAAAGCAGATGAGTACCCAGAATGCCTCTTCATAACCTTTTATTGATATGTACACAACAGAGGGCGTGGGACAGTTTGCTGGTGGTTGGTCCTCTACAGTCCTCCATGCATCAGCTCTCTGTCTGCAGTAAACAAGCTGTTACAATCTGCCGCCTCATCGCACCGTTTTCTACCCTCCCCTCAGGTTTCTTCTTTCTCCGCGTGGACCTCATTGCTAAATCCTTAAGTTCTGTTTTTAAAGTTCATACCTAAACCAAGCACATCTGAGGGACACAGATATTTTTACACAGTATGGGAGAATTATATAAGTGAGTTATTTATTCATAATTTGACCCACATACAACATGAAGCGGTGCATCTTCACAGGGCAGGAGCTGACCTGAGATAAGCTGTTTAACAGAGTAACACCCCTAGAGAGAACAGGAAATTCTCCATATACGCAGAGAGTAATTATCTTCAGGAGTAGGGACTCAAGTCGTGAAATGGACTTTAGGGAGGACTTGAGAAACACATTAAAGACTTGGACGATTCTACTGATGATGTGTGACTTCACTTGAACTTTTGCCTGATATTTTTTACTCGCCAGAGAATATAAATTATGTGAAAAATCAACAGCGAAAAAAAAAAAGTGCAAATCAGTAATGTGGCGGCCATGAGTGGTTTTAACGAATATGCCGTGGTCAATAAAAAACTGACCAGATCAAGCAAGATGCCAGACAAATGAGTCAAAGATTAGAGATGGAGAAGCGACAATGTGCAGCTTTATCTGATGTTTGAAGCTACACAAAGAATCATAAAGCTGAGGTTAAGCATGATGTTATTTGTACAATATGGCTTAAGATAAGGCTACCTTAAGGCAAAATCCACAAAGAATGAACTGCAGCCTATGAACTATACTGTATCTACGCCTGCAGTATTTTGTGTTTTAAGGATGTAAAGTATCCTGAGAGGATACGATAAATGTGCAAATAAACACACACTGCACCTGATTTCAGTTTTTCCTTGTTTTGCATCTGCGTTTCCTGTGTTTGAGTCTTTTTCTCCATATTTCAGGGCATAGACTGGTCCTTAAAATAAAATTTCAGAGGCTCCACAGTCACAAATGATCCTTTATTGATATTTTTTCAACCAGATTCCAGGTTTTTAAGGTGGAGTATTGTAATAAGGAAACTTGATCTCCTTCAGCACTACACATTTCTATTTTTAAGTACCTGAAAGTCCCAGATAAGATCTGATTCCTTCCAGTCTGAGTGAATACTTCACTCTTGTTTTGTTAAATAAGCCTCTCAAAATCAAAAACTTGAAGGAGGAGAGACAGGACTGATTTTGCAGGCAGTAAACCCCACCTTCCTACAGGTGTTCTACACTGCAGCCAAACTGTGATAATTCACACCTGCCTTTAGTGAATAAGTTGTTTTTTTGCAACAAGGCGTATTTGCGTAGAGGGGTTGATTTTGTGCTTTATGTAAGAATATTCCCAAATTTGCATCGATGCAAATGTGACAGATGCAACATCAATGCCGTTGGCTCCGCAGCACCGTTTGCGGTGAGTTTCATGCTTTGTGACCTGCACACTATATTTTTTTTTATTTGCGCCAGTATAATGACAACAAAACCACACTGTCCATTGGTGGATCTGGCCCTTAATGCATTTAAGTAGATAATGATTATTCCAAGAAGTAATTTAGTTCATTTACGTAAAAATGCAGATTATTGATTTCTACTTATAGCTCATGTTTTGTTAACACACATGAACAGGAACTGAACTACATGTACTTCTGCTTTGATACAAAATGTATTCAATGACAACTTTATCATATTTCTCTCAATGTCAACATTCATCACCATAAAAACTCTACCCTAACAAAATATAGATCACTGTAGATACAAATACACTTCGTTAAGGAAAATTAAATTCTGCACTTGAAATTTACCAATTCATATGACTAACATAATGTAAGATTTATTTTAATCATCTTTAGAAAATGAGTTAAATCTTTGATGTGCATGGCTTCCATAGAGCTGCACACTTTAATTTCCCCATAAGGTGCCAGCTGCTCTTTACTGCTGAGGCTTTCTCTTCTCTTACTTGTGTATGTGTGTAATTCCAGTTGCGTCATGAAGCCACAAATTAGTGAAAAAGTGTTTCGGTGAACGACTGTCACCAAAGACTAACTGATTTGCACAAATGCACATCTGTACAGGACACTTTGTAAAGAGTCTTGAAAAAGTGGACATGCAAAAATGATGTGGTATTAACTTTGAGAGTGCACGATGACTTGTTTAACAATTCAAACACAACCTTTAGGGGTTGGATTTGACAGCTGACATGTTGGGATTCTATAGACCAGATGGAGACTCCCTTGAGAGTTAGTAAACAGTGACTATGACCCTCTTCTGATTATCTTGAGGTCTGCAGTGAGCCTCATGTTTGGGTCATGTGTTTGTATGGGTGATGAGGAAATAGGCCAGGCCTGTAGACACATGTCTGAGTTGCAGAGTTCTAACCATGTGTCTGATGGTCAAAGGTGACTGATGAGGATATTCATGATTACACTTCCCCATCAGAGAAATTATCAGTGGAGCGGGAAACAATTACAATACAAATATGGAACTTGTTGTTTACAATAGTCTTGACAGTAACAGGAATTCAGATAACACTATTACTATATAATGGGAAGATGTTCTGTTTAATGGAATATGTATGTTATGGTCCTTTTATATGAGTTTGTTATGCGCACAACTGAGCAGCTAGACACGGATTCAGGAAGTTTGTCTGTCTGTGCATGTGTGTGTGTGTGTGTGTGTGTGTCAGGCAATGTGTAACCAGCAGGAAGCTCTTATCTGCTGACCTACATAATGCACTCTTCCCTCTCAGCCGGGGAGTGAAAAACAGGCCAGTTTTGCAAGACAGAGGAGCAGCGAAGGAATCTTAAAAGTACAGTACAGCCACCTGTGGCTGCAGTAAAAAAAATACAGAACTGCCAGACAAAGGGCCTTGTCAGCAGACAGCTATTACCATATGCCAGGTATCGTATGGCAGATGGAAAAATACTAAGCAACTCTGACGGCAAAGTGTCAGATTCGTGCCATAACCTGTAGGACTGCTGCAGGCAACACATTTTGACTCTATGAGTCCCATGGCTACAGTGCAGAGAGGATAAATAACACAGTTATAGACGAAAAATAATACAATAAATACAGAGGTGGACTATATTTCCATAAAACAGCACAAAAACTTCAGAAGGGCATTTATTGGACAGTGATGGTTTCTGGGGTCCCCGGTGGTAAATGCCTTGTAAGTCACGTGTTCCAGTCTTACCTCCCAGCAGGTGAGGGGACAGGTGAGCAGGTAAAGACCCGATGAGCAGCCTGTGGCCCTCGGGGGGTGTTTGGCCCTCATCGTCACCATCCGTGCCATCCAGACTCTGATTGAGTACGTGTGACCCCGACCTGCCGCCGGCCGGTATACCGAGCCCGGAGCTGGCCGGTCCTCCACCCGTGTACCGGATCCGGGGTCCGTCGGGACCGTTTGTGTATCTAAACCCCGCAATTCTCTCTCCTCCGCCGTTGTTTCCAGACGGGAGATCGGAGCTGGAATAAGCCCGAGTTCTGCCATCAAATACGGGGCTGCTTTGTTTGGCCCCCATGCTGTCTCAGTGGATCCTCCTCAAGATTTAAAGTTTTTAATCACGACACATGGTGCTGAGAGTCTTAAAGCGTTCACATTAACACAGACAATGCAACAGATGAACAATGTCAAAGCCGAAGTGATCCAACATATTAAAGTTTCACGGTGCGCGCTGTGCGTAAAGTGCGCACTCACTGTCGCGTAACTTAATTTCCAAATGCTCGTGTTTTTTCTTAACACAGCCCTCCCCTCTTTGCAACAACGGACACAGATATAGTTAGATAAAACCTCCACACTACAAATTCTTCAGTTCCTTCATTTGCTGCACATAAAGCTCTGTTGTTGACCCCGTGCTCGTCTGGTTCAAGTTTGTTTTTGTGTTCAACTGTGTCTGTCTGGAAAGAAAAATAAAAGCAGGGATTGCCCTCCTCCCCCTGAGAAACAACTCCGTCAAAACACCCAAAGTTCACCAGAAGCGGATTATTACCTTTCAAAGTAAAGGTTATTAACAGGACTGGGAAATATGTTAATATTACACAGTAGTCTGAAGCATCAGTAAAATAGACACCTGACTTTCTACCCGATCCGTGTTTTCTCATACTTATATTTAACTGAGGAATGTAACACCATTATTTAATACTTTAGATGCTCATTATTGCAACAATTATTTTTAAAAAATTCTTTGTCTTGTTGAAACAAATATAATAAGACAAATATCTAATTACGAACAGCAATCTACAATAAATGAACTGTATTAATTTCGTTGTCATCACAATAAAATAACCTTAATTTGAGGCTCTATATTTAGCCTAAACTGATTTCATTCTCAATATCAACTCTTAGTGGTCTGAGTTAAACAAGGTGTTGAATTCTTCCCCTATATACTGTAGTTTTCTTTAAAGCATTTATGTTAAGTAAACGTAACATGAAACACCTCATAAAAAGGAACGTCTGTTATCATGTCTAACATTTGCATGTATTAACTGAGACTATAGATTCATTTCTTAAGATATAAAGTGAACCAGACTACATGCCAGTCTTTTACCTTCATTCATAATAGTCTGACACAACAACAAAAAAAAACAATAACTTTCAAAGTACTTTCATAACCAATGCAAAAACTAGAAACTCAGAAAGCACAGCAGTTCAGACAAACAAAAGTAAGACAAAGTGGAAGAATATTTATTAAGGTGAAGGTAAAACTATAAGACCAATAAGGTGTTAAAGCAAGAAGACAAAAAGGCTTTAGGGGCTTTAAGTAAATAATGACTGTATTTAATAGAAACACATGCTGTATAAGAGAGTGAACGCAATAAAACACATTACCTTAATAAAGCAAAACGACACCAAGAATGAACACCACTTTTATTTTTATTATTAATATTATCAGCATTTTTGTTAGCATCATTAGCAGTATGAAACAGTTATTTGTTACAATGATCAGACTTATCAGTCATATTCATTTATCTGTTTACTTATTTATTTAGGTCTAGTTTAATCTAATTTTAATTCACCAAAATAGTTAATCAGGTTTACAGTTAAACCTTTAATTGTTTTTTTAGACACATACTGTATAGGCTAAACTAACATCAATAAAATAAACACTTTGTAGACAACATGCTGTCTGGTTACTTGCCTCTAAACTTTTATTTTCATGACATCTCAGTTCGTTTCCTGTCACAATCTTCCTTCCTGTCTCGTGCTTGACGTCTCACCCCTCTAAATGGGCGTGTCAGCTGGCGCGTGACGTCAAACCCAGTAACACCAGCGAGCTGTTGTTGGCCCAACAGCAGGTCACCAGTCCACTGTGATATGAAAAGCCCTCCATGTTTGGCGCTTTGTCTTCCATTAACTTTAGAGAATTTAAAAACAAAACAAAAAAAAAAACATCCAGTGAAACGCTCTTTTGACACGGTTTATTGAACAACCTCACACACATCTGAGGACAAACAGAAGATACACTGCAGGAAGAACACTCAGATAGGCAATAAAAACACAAAAACATTTACAAGCCAAAGTAAATCAGGCTATAACAGAAATCTCTGAAACAGTCCTGCATGGTTTTTTTGGCTGCAGGATCGAAGGCGATGGGGGGGGGGAGGCTGAAGCATTGCAGTGAACTGGATGTGACATACAACGACACACTGTGATATTAGAAAGAACAGGGTACAGGCAGAGGTCAGCTAATGTTTTCTCTCCCCTATGATACCGTTCAGGGATATATGGGTGTGCACCTATCAAACTGATGTCTCAGAGAATTCTAGAAACAAGCAGATAAACTTAAAACGACACGGGCAGGGAAGGGGGGATTTTATTCTAACTTAAGGAAGTTATCCCAACGGATTGTGCTGAGAAAAAATAGGGCAAAGTGTGAACCACCAACCAGGAAGACTACAGGACAATAGAACTGAGGTGTCATGTGACAATGAGACACCCAAACCGGGAAGGGCTTCAGCTGCAGCATGGGCCTTTTGTTGTGACGGTCATGTGATAGTAACGCTTTGCTGAAAACGTATTCGAAAAAGTGACTACAAATCTCTAATGTGCACTGCCTTTGGAAACACTGAGACACGGCACGACCTTAAGAAATGATCCATGCTACTGTAAAAGCTGCACACTTTGATTTCCACATGAGGAGCTAATGTGTAAAAATGATTCATTTAGCTGTTGGAGCACTTAAACCGTGAGTGTCTGAGGCCTCTAACAGCCACCTGGATCTACGTCATAGCCATACATCCTCAGATCCCTCCAACTTTTCCCTTAAGTGGAAAATTACGCCGTTCTTTGTTACTAGATTTCCCTCGCCTTTCTTGCTTTTGTATGTGTGTCACTCCAGTTGCCTCACAAAGCCACAAACAGTCAGATTTTACCCTTTATCTTACTCTGGTGTATCCTCTGTGTCAACAGAAAACCAGAGAAAGTAGGTTATCTCTCACATTCATCTCTAAAGCCACAGGGGAAATGTGTATTGCGGTACCATCTGACTGTATTTCTGCATAACAAAGCCAGCTGAGACTGATGTAATATTGCTGTGCTGTGTAACTTTAACTAACCAGATGGTGAATGATTATGATAGTTGCATTGTACAAGGTTGCTGCTCACGTAGCCCACTTGTGTGTGTGTGTGTGTGTGTGTGTGTGTGTGTGGAAGGGGATCAACGCAGTGCAACAAAAGTGCACTCATTGAGAAGCAAAGCCACTGAGACATTCAAGAACATGTTGGTGCATTTTTAGCAAGTTGACCACATCTGTGTGTATGTGTGTATCTATGTATATTTAACGAGGAGTGTGGAGAGGGTTTGTTAAGTGTTTGGGCTGATGAGTTGAGGTCCTGGGACTCCTCGCCGGGCTCATCACTGCTGACTGACCCCCATCTGCTGGTGGTCGGGCCCCGGTTCCCCCTCCATGTCAGCGTGGTAATGTTCAAAACTGTCATCTTCTATGTCAGGAAGACCCAGGAGCTAAAAGAGGCAGGGAAAGATGGGGAGAATGTAACATTAAGAGTTGAGTAAGGGGAAAGAACCTCCGCTACAAAATAAGATCTGTGTCCGATAGATGTAATACCACTGATGGCCACTAGGGTCGTCTCCAAAAAGGCATGAATGCCACAGACTTAAGACCTTTACACCTCGGGATGAGATGGAAAAACACCAAAGTGCAAAACATTTGTGGCCAAGTATTTTGCATCAAAACTATTCACATTACGTATTAAATATAAATTACAGATATGAATTGTATGTCAAATCTCTCCCTATCCTGACAGTCTAGTTCAGTGATTCTCAACTGGTGGGTCGAGACCCAAAAGTGGGGCAGTTTTGTCTGTTAAGAAAAAGATTGTGCACTTTATTTTTTTATCCATCTATTTCATCCTTAATTTACCCCTATAGCTATAGCAAAAACTTTCAACTAAATTGAGGTGTTTAATATTATTTTGACAAAGCTACAACTAATCATATTAAACCTCATTCCCTTTAAAAGCAGCCCACTACCCAATAGAAGCCATTATGAAGGTTGTACTGTATATCTTCATGTTTGTGTGTCAAATCCGTTTATTCACTCCACGATTTCTGCCGTTGAGACTTTGGTTCATATTAAGGGTGTGAAATCTTCTCTTGTGCAAATCATTGATATACAGCTCTGTGAAACAACCAGACCCAACTGGTTTAACTATTTATAGGTATGTGTTTGAGTAACACTTTTGCATTTTTCAACAAACTACTGGTGACATTTCTCACAAATTCCAAATGTCACTTGGTGGATTTATTTATAGAAAAAAATGCAGTGGCTTGAGCATGTAATTTTTAATATATACCATTAATTGTAAGCCTTTAAACAACCTTAATTACATCATCATTAAATATGATTTTTAACTATGGGTGAATGGTGATTTGAATGAATAATGATGATTTGATTAAAAAGAACACTGCATTGCGCTGCTGTTGATTTTTAAATTTCTTATTATTTAACATCTCCATTATGATAAATGGAATATTCCAAGATTGTATATAATCTCTAATATCTCATTAGTATTATGTGCAGGTCCTCATATGCAACATTAAAATGTCGTATTTGTGGGACTGTTTTATCATTAGCAGAAAGAACAGAATGTAACAGGGTTGTAATAAATGTAGACACAGCGAACAGAGGTACATGTGTTGCAATTGATGACAAAATGAAAAAAAAAAAAACTATGACTCAAAAAGTGTCACTCCTTTTTTTTTTTTCCTTACAGGCCTGAAGGACGTGAAGACCTTCTCCAGCACCTCCAGCAGAGTCTTTTTCCCACAGGAGGAAATGTAGTCCTGGGCCAACTGTAAGAAGGGAAGACAGTCCTCACTCTCACTCCACACATGCTGCACACACACACACACACACACACACACACACACACACACACACACACACACACACACATACACATATTAATACAGATGTATATTACTCCCTGTCAATAAAAATACCAAAAAGGAGAAATAAACACATAAATAAGAAAAACTGGGTCAGGGACAATGCAGCCATTAAAAGAAGTAATTAATTCCAGATAATGAGACATTTTTTAAGGACATCAACAAAAAGAAGCAGAGCAAGAATGGTGTAAGACTTCACAACACCATGTGCAAAGGATAAAAGAATGTTGGTGATGCTGAGGTTTTTATTATTAACAAAAACAAAGACTAAAACTGTTTTTTGTCAACTGAAATAAAAAGATGTGTGGGGAACTTAAGTAATTAAAAATGTAACTTACAAAATGCCTTTTGATCTCCCTTGGTTTTGTACAAGATTGCATGTTTTGTAAATCATATTAGTATTTAATGTTCTATTCATTTTTAAAGACTTAAAACTATTTTTGTGGTGACTTTCAAGTGATTTTTATCTACATTTAACCTTTCCTAAGTGATTTATCACAACTTATTATAATACCATCTTCTACATTTTGCAACTTTCAGCAAAAACAAGACATTTTCTTCATTTAATTTTCTGACGTTCATGGAAGCTCATGGTAAATTCAAAGGTTATTTTTAATCACTAACTGAACAAAAAAAAACAAGCATATGCAACCACTGTTATTTGTCAGACTATTTTTTATATAAGATAACAGTGATTACACATTCACTATGGAGCCTCTGAAAAGGACTGAAAAGCTGACAAACTGCATTTAACCTGAGGTATGTATAAGTGGATCAAATGTTATTAAATGTTTTAGATCAGTAGATGTTTTTATTGCTGGTGGCTGTTTAGGTCTGTGAGGGATAATAGCCTTCCTTCTTTATACAAAAACTAAACTAAAACTAGTCGGTTACTCCCAATTAAAAGAAACCTTGGATCCATAGATGCCCTAGAAGTGTAATAATGACTATACTGTAGATGACAACAATGATAAATAATGATAATTACTTTAGAACAGATTCCTATTTGACTCAATCATCCCTTCTCAGCTCTTAATAAGATGCTACATTAACCAAATACCCAACCACCTTTTCACAAACTGCACATTCATGTAATTTCCAGTACAATGTTAAATTTTTACAGAGAATACAACACTGGTTAATTATTGTCTTATCATTGTGGATTTACATTCCTCTCAGTGGTCTTAGACTCTATTTGAACATCAGTTGGACGATGCTTTGCCATTTTCCACACATCTCATATGTTTGTTTATTATATAATATATATTTAAATTGCAAGCTTGAATTTGATCTATAGTTTAAACCAAAGGGTGTTACATTTAATTAAGTAATATTTATGTTAGGCATGTACTCATTTATGTTTACTACTAGAATTCATAAAGTAATAAATGTTTTATTTTCATATATTTCACATTTTAAGCCAAAAAAACATGAACATCTTCCTTTTACATTTTTATATTTTACATGAAAATATTCAATATCATGTCACATTCTTAACTGAAAACACATACATACACAGGTGTGAAATGATGACATATATTCAGATATAAGAGTTTGATCATTTTGCAAAGCCCTATGACTTCCTGTATCATTGTTTCATTGTTTGTGTGTATTGTCATATAAGTAACAGATAACCAATATTCAGGATTTGGTCACTGTAACCTCTGCTGCAAAGTTTGAGAGAAATGATAGAGTTTAGAGACATTATTCTTTGGTCTTTGTCTCAAATGATCAGAATCAGAATCATGTTTATTCGCCAAGTTTGTAAACACACAAGGAATTCTTTGCCGGGGGTTGTTGTCTCTCTAGTAAATTATAAATACAAGATATAATAAAAATGTAAGGAGAGTAAAATAAGAACAAAGAACCTCTCAGTTAGAGTGCAATTATTTGTGCAATTGTGAATATCAAGGGAGTGTTAACCGTTAATTAACCCATAATGACCCAAACAATCACCGCCAACCAAAAACATCTACTGATGTAAACTGTTCTATGCCAGTTCATCCACTAATCCTATCAATACATGTAAATAATTGGGGTAAAATACAGTTTGTCATCTTATCATGGTCATCAGATATGACCCATTTGGACGTTCAGAGGCTCCATAGTGAATGAGGAAACACCGTTATCTTCTACAACATTGATTCACCAGTAAAACCCATGGAGTTGGATCAATGACAGTGGATGGACACACTTGGTTTATGTTAAGTTAATGGTATATTTTTCAGAAAAAGTCACTTTTTTGTCAGTTTTCTCTATTTTTGATGTAATATTCATCAACTTTAATCTGAGCTTTTATGAACATTAACATGATCAATACATGAATTATACTAAAATTTATGATTTTCACTGAAAAAATGCAAAATACAGAGGATAATATTATAATAAATACTGATAAATCACTTAAGAAAGGTTAAATAGAGAGAAAAAATTATATGGAAACTGCCATTAAAGTAGACCTGGGTCTTTATGGGTTAAAGTGGCTAAAAGAGCAACATGTTGTAATTTATTGATATGATATGAAGAAATGATTAAGATCAACTTCCTCATTAGTAGTAGTGTAGTTAATGCACTGACGGGAATTTTAGATCAGCCTCAAGGCCATATTTTTAGATTACATAATAGGTGGAGCTGTCAGGCCTCTAACCAAGTGTGAAAAATGACCTAAGAACTGTCGTAAATCAACAGCAGATCATCTTTCTGCTGCGAGGGTTTAGCCATTGAGGTGAGAGTTGCGGTTGCTCAGCACTGAAACCTGTGTGTTAGAAAGAGACACACCCTCATGAGAGACTTTTAGGAGTCACATGAGAGTCTCATGAAAGCTGCAAAATAGCCAGAGGTAAAAACTGTATCACAATGACATATGCTGGGGTGATGTTGTGTCTTCCTCCTTTCAGTGTGCAGGGATGCTTGCTACAGTTCGACAGTGATGGATAATCTCTAACACAAGGGCGTGTTATCGTAATTCCGTTCCTTTCAGCAGATCTTAACAAAGCCACTGAGACCAGCAGTGAAAACACCTTCGAGGCCACACAGCATACGTAGCAACCCCAATTTGCTTTTCAGCTGCTAAACACAGAAACACATGACTTAGTCTTCTGAAAATTACTTAGACATACCCTGGGGGAAATTAAAGGGTTGGACACGGCGATGAACATGGCGTGTTATTACTGTGGTGGAACTGATCTCACTGCGCCCTCTAGTGAAAACACAGGCTGACTGACACTGTGGGTGTATTTGTCTTCTGTAGAAAACAAACAGCAGCAACAGAGAAAAAGCAACACAAACTGAGACAAATACTGTGAAAGAGACAGGGGGGGGAGATGATGGAGGAGGCTCCATGCGAGGCGCCCCGCTGATAGCAGTATTGATCGAGAGAAAGTAACTAGATCTCAGCAGTCTTAAAGAGAGATGGGGAGTTATTCTAGCGGATCTGAGAGGCCAAGATGTGTATGTGTGCATACTGGCTGCAGAAGCTGACATGCATTAGACTGGAAGGCAGGGGAAAAAAAACTGTAGGACCGAGTGCGACATAAAGTGAAATCAAAGAAAATGGTGCAATGTGTGCAACTGGGCACACACCCATGGTAGTAGAGTCTATGTTAATGCAACCTCAGTTACAATATGTTATGAATAAAAATGTGGAAAAAAAGGGATAGTCAATCACAATACAGTTATATTCTTTTCCAAGTCTGCATTACTTGGTCTGAAATTTAAGGGACATTACTAATTTCCCATAAGCCTTTGATTTAAAACAAGGCACAAAAATGCATCTTGTCTTTGGTGGGCTCCTGATGAGGGCCACACTGTGAGGAGGCACATGTTCTGTGTTTTGTGCCAGATTCTATGCCTAAGGATTCAACAGAAAGGATAAAAAAATAGTTTGTTTGTTATGATGATGATGATGGTGATGATGATGATGATGATGATAATGATGATGATGATGATGATGATGATGATGATGATGATGATGATGATGATGATGATGATGATGATGATGATGATGCAGGTTGGGGTGCAGTCAACAATCTCGATTAATTATATATGTCTGTGGGTATGGGGTTTTAAGGTGCAGGGCTTTGTTTTGTATTTCAGTGTAAATATAATAAAAGAAACTACCTGACAAGTTGGATTGAACAATATACTTATACTATTTTTCTTCTGGTCTTTCGTGTGTGGGAAATCAGAGAAGGTATAAACTGGCTCTTTGTGCTGTTTGATTATTTTTTTAGTTCAGTATCTGCAGGTTTTCGACAAATAAACTTTCTTTAACTATCATCTTTGTGTAATTATTTTCAATATAACCTGATAATGGAAAACTATCCTTTTTGCCAGACAAAACATCACAATGTTGTTGTTTTTCCCCGCCCTTCAAGGTTACATCTCTTACAGCTACTATAAATAAACAGAGAAATCCCAGGATTTAGCCCGTCTTATGGTTTAATATTCAGCTAACGTAACATTCATTCACACTGTTATAAGCAATAATAATGCAAAACAAAGTTAAGGCAATACAATGCGTATATGTTAATCAAATTACAACTTACATTTAAGGGGCCTGTATTTGTGAAATACATTTTACAAGTAACTCTTCTAACTATATCTCTTTCTCATCAGCGGCCATGGAAAGCCCCAGCTTATGCAGCCTTGCATTCTTGGCCGTCTGTCTGTGGGACAGGGCTGAAACTGCATAACACAGCAGGGCACGGTCAGTGTGACATAATGTGTTATTGAATAAACAGAGTCCTGGCTCCTGGGTCATCTCCATCTGCTCCCCGCCCCGTTAGCCCCCGTGACTGGGCAGGGGGAGGGAGCAGGGCGGTCTGCGCTCTTTAATAACACCACCGCTGACTGCACCATACTGCTATAGGCTAAAGGCCTGTGTCGGTGTCAGCGCAGGGTGTAGATAATCTGAGCACAAGGTGGAAATGATTCCCTCACATGAAAAAAGTGCAGAACATCAACCTTTCAATTCCCATAGTATAATATAATATGTATTAAATATGATCTGTCTACTTTCTCTACACCAGTGTCAGCTTTAAGCACAGAACATTAAAGTAAAATTTTACATACTATACCTGGTACTTATACTATCGTGTTATAGTATTTTTATAATCACTCCATGTATATTCCAGGCCGTATGGAAATGCAGTATATGTTCCTACTTTGTGTACATGTACATACACTATATGGACAAAAATATTGGGAGTCTTAACACCTACAGCTTGTAGAACTTTCCAATGAAATATCATTACAATAAAGATGCTCATGTCTGTTATTATTAAGAACTAATAATGATGTATATTATCATTATGAATATCAAATCAATATTTATTTAAAGTTTAAAGGCTGGTTATTCTGCCTGAGTGAGATTCTAAGAAACCAAAATGATTATTTAGGGTTCACAACGTGACAAATATCTCAGAAATCTATGGGTAGATGATTTAAAATAATTATAATGATAGAATAATTTAATTCCTGAAGCATTTGTGAGTGTAGATGTCAATGTAAGCTAAATTAACCCTACAGATCAAATGAAATGTTAATTACAATTTTTATTGCAATGTGAACTTATATTAAGCCTTTTGTCATTACCGTTTTGCAGCCCAGTCCCCTGTTAGGAATGAAACACCTGAATTCACTGTGTCCCAATTCTTTTGTCCTTATAGCGTATGTCTATACATATACTCCCATGGGGGCCTGAGACATATATAAGTAGCTGCTACAACCAGAGGGCCCCCAGGAGACCCTGAACAGCTACATTTGAGGCTGAAGGGTAAAACCCAGAAGTGTCAAAACTTGCATTTCTCTGAAAGGCCACATGAGGCTGAAAGTGAGTCAGTCTCCACAGACATCCATGATAAAATGTCCAGCTTTACAGCAATGGTACAATAATATTAGGCATAATTAGGGTCTGAGACAATTTGCATGTCAGGTGAGGGCTGTGTCTGTTATGTAAACCATTCCAATGGACTCAGAGCTTCTGTTGATTGAATAAAGTATTTTTCCTTTGACAGATGATTTTGTCATGAAGTGAACCGGTACAGGAATTATAATATTTGGTCTGTTAGCAATACTTAAACATATTAGCTAGTGTTAGCATTGAATATTATGGTTGGTCAGCTAACTTACTAATTGGATTAGCTACTGCTCATTTCTGTGTTTATATATTACATGAAGGTGATACTATCATTATCAACCACAACAGTATGAATATGCAACTACTTAGTGGTCTTTAACATCACAGTCAGTGTTTGTGTGGTTCATGTTTTTTTTTTTTTTTTTTTGTTTCTCAAAACCAAGATGGTGATGACCAGAATAACAAACAAGGTGTCATAAAGACCATCTTCAAACTGGGATCCTGGAGGTTTCAGACACTTTTTAGGTTAAGTCTATGCTGAAATGTTGAAAAATGTTATATATGATTACAATTACGTCATTTGTGTGTAGCTAATACCAAAGATTCTCTGCAGACTATACACTGTAGTAATATATGGAACAGGTCTGCTCCAGGTCAGAAAGGCTAAAAATGGATGGATGGATCAAAGTAGAGAAATAAGATCCAGATAAAATTATATTAAATGTATCCATCCATCCATCTATCCACTTTCTGAACTGCTTAGTCCTTAGTGAGGGTCGTGGGGATACTGAAGCCTATCCCATCTACCAATGTGAGAAGGCAGCATGCACCCTGCACATGTCATCAGTTCATCACAGGGTTAACATATAGAGATAAACAACCAGTCACTCTCTATTATTTCCATCTATAGGTGATTTAGACTGATCAATTAACCAATTAAGTACATGTCTTTGAATAGTGGGAGGAAACCAGAGTATACAGAGATGTAGTAAACTTATATGTGTTTATTTGCATTATTTTATTGAAGTGGCTATTGCCACAGCACTGTGAGACTAACTGTCTCATTTGCCACAGAGCCAATCAGCACCCTCGTTATATCATGTGTAGACTGGTCATCTGTCACCCTGCTGCCACAATACTGTGGCAATAAGCATCGCACATGCCATTTGCCTATCCAGTTACAGGAAAAGGCTAGCATACCAGTTACCAGATCTTTTGCAGATTCTAAAAGTTTCGCGTCCATACACATATCGTTTCAAGAAATATCTGTGTCCAGGTGGAAAACTGGGTTAAAACGGTGTAATACGTATGACTATATGTGGCACTGTACACAAACAGAGACAGAGCCGCAGGATACACGAAAATCACAGAAGAATGCAGTGAGCACGCACATGAGGTCCTTCTTCTTCAGCGCGTTGAGTACAAACATAAACACAACAAGAAGAAGATGAAGAAGATGGCAGGTTTTGTTGTAGTAGTGTAAACTTAGCAGCTCCTGCAGCATAAACACAACTCTGTAATCCGCTGTTGCTGTTGTTGTCGTTGTTGTTGTTACCAGTTGTTACTTCCGGGGTTTTCTTCTTCTGGTCATATGGTACTATGGTGTCATCGTTTCCAAAAAGTGGTGTTTTGCCTATCCATACGGCATCGCGAGGGCGGCGTTGTGAGATTTTTCTGCTCTGGGACCCATTCTCCAAAAATACCGTTTCAGGGCACCGACAACACTGGTGTCATGTGGACAAAAGGCCAAAATGATATGAAACTTTTGCAGATTGGCATAATTTCGTTGTCGTGTGTACAAGGTGTACAGGCCATATATCACCACAGTACTGAGGCAACAAGAGCTTAATGAGTTCATGTAGTACAAATGCTAACATTTGATTGGCTCTGTGGCAATAGATAAACCAATATTTCATGCCACAGTACTGTGGCAGTAGCCATTGCCTTTATTTTATTATAAAAAATTACATTTTATTTCACCAATTACTGTACTTTTTCTTCCTTTAGACAGGAGTCTTTTTGTCAGACATTGTGAGACTGATCTTTTCACCTGAAAACATCATTTTAATGTCAGTGTTCAGATGGTACGTATGTGGCTTGTGAAAAATGGCTCTAATATTTAGTCAGGCGACAATGGTGCAAACGAATCAGTCACTTTTCTCACTATAATGACTGAGACAGGATCTGCCTCCAGTAGGATGATGGAGAAACCCATGTGACTCAAACAGGAAATGACTCTTTGGGGGGTCGTGTTGTTAATGAACCGTCTTTGCTGATACTACTGGTTTAATCGAGTCCCGCTGCCTCCATCTCACCTGGTGTTCATTTGCACC
>JAPQRQ010000003.1:16723362-16750657 GCA_037367365.1 Apogon talboti
GTCCATGTGGACAATGGACTGTCTTCTGCCGTCTTCACCCATTGGTTGAACACCAACAGGAAATAGAACTTTACAGATGCATTTTTGATTCCTTAAGGTCTCACAGTCTTGCTGTTTTGTTTTGGTTTTTTTTTTATTATTTGCGCAATTAAATTATGGGCGAAAAGTGTGTTGGAACGCAAGCGCTATGAACATGCACCAAGTAAAATGTTACTGAAAATTGATTATTAATGCCTTATACTACTACATTACAGCAAAAAGTAATCTGTTACTGTAATGCATTACCTTTGTAAGGCATTACTCCCAACCCTGTCTATGAGTCATACCATCCATCACAGTTTAACACAACAAAACACATAAATGCAGAGATTAAAAGAAAGTAAAAGACTTACACAAGAATGCTACAATCCAGATAATCTAAAACCACATAAAAGCCCATTAAATAAAATCGGCATAAGACAGCAAAATTTAAAATGATTACTTTATAATGATTATAGACACTGATTTACTTTATTTTTCTTCATTATATGCTTTATTATTATTATTATTATTATAGTTACTGATTTACCTACCTGTAGTTATGTTGTAATTATAACACCTGCTCTCTAGTTTTAATGTTCTTCGAGAGACTTTGACATCAGTAAAGTCAAGAGCTTAGAAACCCATCCACAGAGTGCTGTTCATAATTCATTGTCAGTGCATAGGCATAAACAAAAACAGAGAAGCAAGTTCATCATGAAAGCCAGGAGCTGAAGAATGTCAAAGTGCCGCTGGCAGGCTGGAGGCTGTTTTCCTGCTCAGTCTGGAGGTACAGTAGATTCAAGGGATTCGGGAAAAGCTGAGGGGCTGATGTTAAATCCGAGCTTATAAATGAAGTTCTGTGCTCTGCCAACATAAAGCTGAACTTCTAATGTACCGTGGCAGATATAAGACTGTCACAGATAAAGACAGTGAGGCCAAGAGCGTGTGTCCTCATTACCTGCTGACAGTGTGTGATTTATTGCAACTCAATTGACCTCTCAGACTGGGTGCTGCGTCACATGATCATCTCAGTGCCGAACAAGGAAGCTAAGCGCCGTAGTGATGTCACAGGAAGTATGTTTCCTGTAGCACCCTCTCCCTTTTCCCTTATCACCCTATTCCTCCTTCAGTGCTATGAACAGGATGCAGGTGCTGCTGAACTTTAAGCCGTTATAAATTACGGCACATATAGACACGCTGGCAGTTCTATGTACACGCATACAGCCAGAACAGATGGCCTGTTTCAGTTAACTCTGCCATATAGATTAGATTATGTCAGACCTGTGAATAACAAGTCTACAGTTGCTCTGCCACTTCGGGCTTCATGCCAAAAAACACGTACACGCATAAACACAGACGTTGAACTATATTATCCACAATAAGCATGATTTCACTATGACAGGAATGTATGTGGGGTTTACTCAACGCTGCTGCTAACCACTGGGGCGACAAAACAAAAGCATGATGCTGCTGTTTGCCATGCATGCATTAGATTTATTGTTCCTCTAAGTAGGAAACCTGCTTTGTAGGCAGGACGGCAACTATATCTGTTGGTTAATACATTACTCTAACAAAGAAATGCTCACTGTTACAATCAATGATAATAAAATACTAGAGTGCAGATTGTTTTTACATTTACCATCTTAACATTGGTTTTAAACTATTAGTAAACCACTACTACGTATTACAGGGTTCCCGCTGAGTATTAAAAAGTCTTAAGTCTTAAAAGTCTTGAATTTAATACCTTGCATTTAATACCTTAAAAAAGTCTTTAAAAGGTATTAAATTTTATATGGTAGGTCTTACATTCTGCTGCCATAAGCTTGTTTGTTGTATTGTGTGTCAGAGAAATGCCAAAGCTGCAAAGGAAGTAACGTTAGTCAACTCAGTTCCACCCTTTTCAACCCAACTATTTATATTGAAATTAGGAACCAGTTATCGCTAACTTTGCATCCCCCTGTGAGAAATGACTCAGAATGGTGGGAATCAAGACGCTGCTGTAAATAAATACACTTTCCTAAATCCTACGAGTCACAAATTTTTGCCAGTATGGCAGTGAAATGGGCATTCAATTCTGTTCTAAGTTGTCTTAAAAAGGTCTTAAATTTAACTTGTAGTAACCTGTAGGAACCCTGTATTACACATTTGACTACACATTTCTCAGATTTAGAAGAAGTCATATTCAGATGTTGATTTTGTGAGTTTTTACTGGGCTCAAATTGTGCAGTGTTATGTTTCATGGAGGTTTAAAGGTCGATACTGTCTGGTAATAACTGTCTTTGACTTTATTACAAACTAAGCTACAGTCAGTAAGTAGGTAAATCTGAATATGGAGCTTAACATCAAAATGGCTGTTTGTTGAGTTTTTATTTTCCTTTAAACTCAGTCATTCCAGTTCATCAGTCACCATTAGAGCCAATGCCAATACCAGTATTGAGTATATAAAATACAATGTTGGTCTTGATAAGAGATATTTAAGTGTCTTTACAATTTAGGTCAAATAATTTAGGTCATTTGCATTTTTCATTGTGTTGTAATAGTTGATGGGCAAGGGTTTGGGGTGTGTTTTTTTAGGATTCGTGTGTGCTCATGTGCTTATGTATAGTTTGTCTTGGTGTCTGTGTTTATGTCAAAGGAAAAAAATCACAAACTTTTAGCAGAAGGGAGGTTATTTTTGCAGAAAAAATTACACTAGCCCTCTACATAGCACATAGGCTGTTATTATGGATGTAAACAAGAAACAACATACTCCCAGCACAACACAGACTCCAAGACAAACTTCACATAAGTACACGGGCATGTACAAATCTTACATATTGAACCTTTAATAAGTATATAAAAGTACATATGTTATGTATAGTTTGATCCATAAGTTCATCTGTGTGTAGGACTGCCGTCAGCGGTTTCGTGCCGTCCTGGTGGAAGCCACAGTGAAGCTGGATGAGCAAGTGAAAAGGATCGGACGAGCCGTGGACGACTCCAAACCATATTGGGAAGCGCGCAAAGTGGCAAGACAGGTATCCACACATACACGTACAACACGCACACACATTCACAAATTAAAGCCTTAGTGACTCTGAGGTGGCAGACAGAGATTGTGAGGCCAAGCTTACTGAGGATTAGTGATGAGAAGTTTAAAGAGCTAAGCTTATATCTACTTAAAGGGAGCTCTGTCACGTGCCGTCTATTTTTACACGCAGTCACACCTACGTTCGCTAAGAAGCTACTGTCACACACACACTCGGCACACAAATGCTTTGAGGAACAGTCGAACTGCTAGACTTGCTTTTTTTCTTGCTTTCCCTTGCTAAATCTTTTAATACTTGCTGTTTTGTTGCTTCAGGTAGTTGTAAAGTAGGGCAACTTGTCCAATGATTTGTTCCCTAAACGGTCCGGGGTCATGTCCCAGTACTGTCTGCACCTCTATGAAGCTTTGATCTGATTGGATATCACCAGAACTTTGGAGTCCAGTGCTCCTCGTCCTGGGCCAATGAGAAAACAGCTTTATGGCTCATTCATCAGCAGGATGACACTTGTGTGTCATAGCTTAGCTGTCAAACTGAAATAGCCTGTGTAATACTGTTTGTGCGTGTGTGTCCTTGTATATCTGTTGCAGAATGACAAACTACCTACCTTTAACATTTGCCTATGACGGTTACACGTGAGAGTGGGACCTGTTTTCACGTGGATCAAACAGCCTCACCAGCTTTTTGTGTGTCTGTGTGTTTCCGAGGGTTTAGACAGGCTTTGGATTCCACTGCCATATTGTCTGGTTATGAGTTATGGATGAATATTTAATATTTAATTCATGACCTATTTCAAAGGCTTATCCTCAATGACCCTCCTTGAACAAACAAACACACACATACAGTTTACAGCGACCCCCACCCATAAAGCCGGTCTCAACCCCCAACCCCCACATGATTCCCCCTTACATTCCAACAGGCTCTGGGTGGTGTGTGGAGGAATCTGCCTCTACTGTCCTATCTTTTGTGCTTTTACCCATCATTCTTTTCTGCACCACTGCCTGTCTGTCTGGCCGTCTGTCTCCACACCCCTTTAATCTGTAGGGCTGTGGATTGGCAAGAACCTACTGGCAAAATACAACAGGGGTTACATTTCATTGTAAAGAATATTTCCAAAAATACAATCAGAACAGTGGAATCTGCAGGTTTCTATCCAAATGCACTGCTATAAATTTGACAAAATCATCAGAAAATATATAGTGGTGGTTAAAATTATTTGAACAGTTGGCATATTTAAGAAGTTTTATCCATTTTTTAAAAATTGGCCGTTAAAAGACCAATAAGATTATGCTCTATAAACCATAGAATACAGCCATAATAAGGAGATGTAGATCATTTTTCTTATAAAAAAAAAAACCAAGTTAGGCTTATTTTGCTGTCAATGTCACAGAAGAATCTATGTTATTTATATAATCATTGTCAGATGTGATCGTGGTTAAATTGATGGTTTTCAAGAGTCTTAGGACACAGCTCTGTGGTTCTTCAGAATATATAAGGTCTATCCTGCTCATTACTCAAACATTAAAGTTAAAAGTAGAAAAAAAACAGTAGGATTCACTTCATCTGCATGGTTCATGAACACTATGAAATGGAATCATGTTTTTGATGTTTAAAAAAAAAGTCAATATTTTCAGATCTGTCAGGTGTGCTTATAATTTTGGCCACCACTGTATGCACAAAACCATTTACTACCATTATGCAAATATTAGTCATTGGTTATTTCATTGGGGAAATAAGTTTCTGGTTATTTGAGCAAAAACGCTGCAGCTAAGACTGAAAAAATATAATAATAATAACAACAACAACAACAACAACAATAATAATAATAATAATAATAATAACAATAATAATAATTAGTTATTAATAATTAACACATGTGAAGCTGCAGTCCATCAGTGTTGGATTCATCATTGATTTAAAGGTTCAATACATAGCCAAAATTTGAGCACACAATGAACCTAAAAAATGTATTTTACAAAAACTTCTGGTATAAAGAAACATACCACCACTTACACCATATATTCAGTTCCTGACTATATTCGCTCCAATTGGAGAGGTGAAGATGATCTTAGATAATTTATTGAAGTATGTAAATGTGGAACATATTAAAAAGGCACGTTACATACAGTCAAGATAGGAGAAAATTAGCTTAGTGTGAGACGTGTTTCTGTTTCGGTAACAGACTGTTATCGACCTTCATCATCCTCACAGTGTTCTTGGCCCTTACAGCTACACTTACATAAGACAAGAAGTGTCAATTTTGTATCTCTGGTGTAGCATGTTGTGCATTATCTTTGTTGGAGATCTTTTATGTGCATAAAATGTGAAAAACAATACAGTTAACTTTTTATTTAATTAGAACCTGTAACAAAAAAACTCAAGTAGTCAGGGGTTCACAAAAATGAAACACTATCCTCCATGAAAATGTGATTAAATTATTCATGAAAAAATCAACCTGTTTTTGTGAATAGATACACAAAATATAATAGACATACTCAAGTACGTTGTTATTTTCTGTCTCCCTGTTTTCCAATGTGACTCAGTCCCTTTACCTCTCACCTCCCCAAACTGTAAATGGTGTGAATTTGTAGAGACAGAGGTGCCAGACAGGATGACAGTGTCTGACACATGAATTAAACATGAGTCACGTGCATAGAGACTCACACACACACATAATGCACGCATGTCAAAACGAGCCTTCAGCAGGGTGACATGAACAGTCATGTTGCATATCACGAGGTGACAGTGTGTTTTTTGTTCTTTCAGACAGACCCATAGTGATGCCTTCCTCTTAGACACTGTGGTACGACGTGGGCTCCACGTCAAGTTAATGAACTGATAACTATGCTTCTCATTTGCATGCTGTCTAATGCTCAGCAGGCTCCTTAGTCATAAAGATAATGGCTAATGTGTTTCCTCGCCCTTTGATAAGCGTTTCTCACTATGTTGCCAAACAGTTGCCATCTGCTTGGTTGCTCAGATCAGAATAGGGTGGTACATTATTGGGAAAAAGCTCACATTGCAATAGTTTCTCGTGTGACATATGTTGAACTATTATTTTATCAGATGACTTGACTAACTGTTATTGAAGAATCAATTGGCCTAAAGCTGAAAAAAAAACTACATAAATTTTAAGATTTTTTGACTGTAAAACATCTTCCCTTGAGCTTTAACATCACACAGTTGACATGAGCATGCACAACATTAATGTAAAATAGCAACTACTCTTAAGTGATGAAGAGGGAAGAAGTTTATTAGTTTCATACACTGGTTAACCTGACACTACCTGTCTTATTGCAACTTTTTTAGCATTTTTCCAGCCTCATTTTCAGGTTCTACTTGACAACTAGCAGTGGTGCAGCCTACTCTGGTTGTTTGAATGATGTCACTCTCTAGCAACCAACTCTGTCTATCCAATCAATAAATAAACCACAGATGAGTTAGAACATGACAACTGTGTGTTTTATTTTTCTTTCCAGCAGCAAGTTGTAGCATGCTGTGCCACAAGACTACTGCAGAAATTAGCATTTTTTTTGTATTTTTTTTTAAATCATTTTTACCATTTTTATTCCTAAAATACACACTTTCTTGAAAATTCTTTAAGCTTCTATGGATCTTCTATGGATGCTATGCTAGCTTCAGGTTATCCTACATAAAATACTTAAGTACTCCATTGTTATGACAATGCTGAAATAATGCACATGAGAAAGGAAATGTGCTGCCGCTGTGTCCGGGAAGTGTGAAGGACAGGCAGGTTTTTATCACTAACTTGACAAAACCCATTGATTGATTGCGTTAAAATATCACTTCCTTCTGTTTCTCATTCAGGGTCTTTCCTCATCAAGTATCTATCATCCCTCTGTTTTCTCTCCACCCCCCCACTTTTCTTGGAACATGGGAAACAGGTCATGATGAGGGACAAACAGGAGGGATTCATTTTCGTCAGTTTGTCAAACTAACATATTACATGCCCAGAGTAACCTTTATCTCCCCACTCCTCTCCTCTATCTCTTCACCTTGTTGTGAGGGCCTTGTCCTCCCTGGATAAGATATCTAAACAGACGCTCAGATATGGAGCCGACGCTGACGCTGAAGATGCCAGCTTTTGTACTTCGTTTCGTTTTGTGCGAGTAGATGCAGATCGGCGCTCACTTGCGTCACTGTTGCAACCTTTATCATAAACATGGCTGACGGCACCGGGAGGGTCATGTTACAGGGGTCAATGGGAGACAGAGCCATGAAAGGCCATGAGAAAAATGCGTGACCACTGAAAGATATATGCTGACCTTTGAAGAGTCTGTTATATCATTCTAAGAAATCACATACTGAAGAATTAGCCTGTATAGCGACTATCAGCTACAAAAGTCTAAGCGTGATAGTCCTCTGGTACACACTGAGTAAAATGTTTAGTGAGCTCTTTTTTACATTTCAGATACGACTGTACTAATCAGGAGAGTTAGTTTTATATATTTATGTCATATTGCCATTTGGGGTATTAACCAATGCTATAGCAGATCACAGATTTTCCTCATATTGTGTTGCAATAGTATGCTATTGCATATGCTGTATGCAATAATAATAATATGCAATATGCATTTTGCATATTACTATGCTGCTGCATAGTATAGGCTTTACACACTGTAGTAAGGCTTTCGATAACCAATCATAGTAACTTAACTTGGAAATTTTGCAAAAGCCTAATGTTGGTTAAATGTGGATATCTCTAAATCCAGTAATCATTTAGCTTTAACTTCGTCTCTAATGTTGGTTATAATGTTGCTTTATCCATAATGTTGCTTTTATCCAAAAAAAAATATAGTGCTGTTGGAAGCACAGTAAAGGTTTTCTTTAACATATTTAACATTTTATTTATTCTTTAACTACTTTTATTTTTTTAGGAATTGACTTGAATTAATCTAACACCATCCAGTAACTTGAACATTTATGTGACGCCTCTCCGAGTGGAGCGAGTGGGACCAAATTATGTCCAGAATGATGAGAATAATCAGTCTATTGAGTGTGACTGTCAGCAGGAAGAGCCCACTGACAGTGTGTCAGATTTCCTTAATGACAAGGCCCTCTTTCATCTATTTGATCAAGGCACAGTTGTCTTTCTATGTGTGTGGTGTGTGTGTGTGGGGGCAGTGCAAAATCTCTCCGTCCCTCTACGGTTGTCATAAGGAATCAACCACGGTTCCTTTAGGAAATGTAGGTCATAAAATATGCACACATGCGGGAGTCAGCACAAAGACCATTCCGTTTATTCATACCAAGGCTAAAATTAATATTGTCAACCTGTCTTGAGGCTTTGATATTTGTTTTCACACAGTTGAGAGAAAATTTCAGCACCTTAAGATCCACAGCACTACTCGCACACATGTAAATAGCATCTTAACACGACACAGCATTCTTCATCTGTTGTGAATTATTCTTAGCATTTCGCTTCCTTCCTTTGCACTGTAGGCGCAGGTTGAAGCCCAGAAAGCCACTCAGGAGTTCCAGCGGGCCGTGGAAATCCTACGGGCGGCCAAGGAAACCATAGCCCTGGCCGAGGAGAGGCTACTGGAGGAGGACAGCCGCCAGTTTGACTCCGCCTGGCAGGAAATGCTCAACCATGCAACACAGAGGGTACGTACACAACGAAAGGAAGCAAGATTTTATCCAACAAGCCAAATGTAGTTGAGGTCTGTTACACCGCAGTTACATATCTTGAATTAAGGCAGTATATGCATGTTGATTTTTTTTTTCTACCTGGCACATGTTTACCGCTAATAGATGAATGTAGATTTTGTTACTGGTTCTCAGTTTGGTTAAGTCAAACATCCTACCCTTTTTGTCTCTTCATGTACACTACAGCACAGCTATAGAGTGAATACAGTTGAGGTGATTTATTCATTATTCCTGGTAGATCTGTTGTGTAAAGCTTTGCATAAATATTATATTCATGCCTCAGCGTTAGATGAAACCATATCCAACACTAATTTTCAGATAAAGTGTCTCTCTATTGTAGCACAGTAACATAGCCTTAATTGAAGACAAGGAGCTGCTAACATTTCTTAAATTTAACCTCCTAAGACCTGGGAGCCCCACAGGTTTGAGAGTTTTGGCTTTTTTTAATGAAATAATTGCTTATATTGGAAACATCATGATGCAACAATTTTTTCAGATGCATTCTTAAAAAATTTTATGGAATGTCATTTGCGGTGGACAGTTGTTTTTTTTTTTGTATAAAGCTGTGAATTTCTCGTCCTCATACGTGGACAGTGGGTCCTAGGAGGTTAAGCATCTTTCCTGTGTATTCAGACAAATGCACTTTTTTTTCAGTCCGGCTACAGTAGTAAGGTTCAACATGTAAGATTCATACACGCTCATGTGTTTATGTGAAGTTTGTGTTGGAGTTTGTGAGGTTTTTTGACTGTTGCAAACCTCATTTATAAGATACAGGTCAAGCTGTTTACATGTGAGTCTGTTGTAAACCAGATAAAAACAAAGCAGTTGTCTTGTTTATTCCAGGTAATGGAAGCTGAGCAGGCAAGAACACGCAGTGAGGCTGAACACAGAAAAACAGCAACCAATTACAATTCCTCCATCAGCCATATGAGGCAGCTAGAGAAGAAACTCAAACGCTCCATTAACAAATCCAGGTTTGAGCTTTGCATTTCTTTCTTCCCTCTTCTCAATAATTAAATATAACAAAAACTCCCCTTGCTTTAGCCTCAGTGTGTGTGTGTTGGAGAGAGAGAGCGAGAGAGAGAGAAAGGGGCTACGTTTATGTCATCTGATGAAGTCCAGATGTTTCATGTGTTAGCTGGGCAGTGTTGGGGTGTGCTCCCTTTGTAAGAGCCAAGGAATGTGACTGCTCACAGAGGAGGATTACTCTTCCAGTGGTTCTCCAGTGACAATCAACCTAAATCCACCCTCTGAGTTTTTCTCCTTTTTCTCCCTCTGCAGGCCGTATTTTGAGCTGAAAGCCAAGTATTATCTCCAGCTAGAGGTATGTATATGCTGAATGTTGTGGTTTCTTAACTACATACGGTACATACGCATGAGAGACTTCAAGGCATTGCACAATACGTTATGTACCAAGTTACCACCATCTTACTCAGGGGCGAGGCTTAAGAAAAGGCTTATATAAGCCTGCAGCTGTCAGAGTCTTCACTAATGGCACAGTTTTGTCAGTAATGTGTTTTTACAGTCATTAAGAGAAGCGTTATGGAAAGGAAAAAACAAATGGGTTATAGCATAATACTTCTGTCCTAGATTTAGATTTAAAAAAAGAAAAAGAAAAGAAATTCAGACAATATACCAGTTATAACACTAAGGATTATCCCAGTGGTCATTAGGTCAATGGTAGATCTAGACAATTTGATATGGGATGGCAAAAACAGGGGGAAAGGGGTTGTGACAGGGTGGTATGGGAAGGACAGTAATTGGGAATCCCTATATATATATATATATATGTAAACAGATTCAACAATGATCCTCAAAGATACTTCTACATTTTTTTTTTTAGATCAACACAGATACTAAGTGTTTTTAATGCACAACTGGAACAAGACCAGTGTTCAAACAAAATGTTGAACCTCTTAAAAAGTCAGCAAAATGAAAACATTCCAAGTTAAGCCAAAAGTTCTGCTCTTCCCTCTAGGATATAGTGGAGTAAAAGAAAAAAAATACTTTTAAATCACTTTTGGTGCACGTTTAGTGTATTCTTTGAGAAGCATCGACACACACAACAGTGCAAGGTTCTCCACTGTGTAATTCTTTAAGTGGGTCGTGTTTTGATGACGATGCGAATAAGAGGGTCCAATGGTTAGACTAGTTGAGAACCACTATGATGAGTGGTTCTCAGCATAGAAACAACACGGCTCTTCTCCAGGGGTTAACTGCAACAACAACTATAACAACAAGCAAAGCTGAGAATGTAGCTCAGTTTGGAATATGCGTTTTAAACTGTAACATCACATGCTATTAATACAATATATTCAATAAGTCTGTAATAGTCCATGTATGGAAGGTAATTCCAGCAAATTAGTCTTCTGTAGCATGGAGCTGCTGCACATTCAAAAGCCGTTCTGAGACTTAAACAGTTGGCCCCAACAATGACAATCAAACACATGAACATAGTCTGTCATGTTAAAATTAATTCATTAAAATAGTTTTAATAGGGGTCTGCATATGATTTCTTCCAGCAACTTAAGCGTCATGTGGATGAGCGTCAGGCTAAACTTGTGGTTGCTAAGGCGGAGTACCGAGCAGCGCTACGCAACCTAGAGAGCATCTCTGAGGAGATCCATGCACAGAGACGCTCTCTCGCCATGGGAACCAGAGAACAGGGTGTCGGTGCAGAGGGTGACGGAGGCAACGACGATATAGCTAACTTCAAGATGGAGTCAGACGGTTTATCGAGTGAGTATATGGAAGTCACCCAGTGTCTCTTCTGCATCATCCATCAACATCACAAGGTCGGTTATGTCCTGCGTCTGTGGTTGTGCGTCTGCATGATTAATGTTTGTATGTGTTGTGTTTCAGTGGTGTCAGTGTCGATTGACGAAGAGGGCAGTCACAGTAGCAGCTCAGAGGAAGAGGCCGACCCCGGCTCCCCCTCCTCATCCCGAGCCTTGCCCTCATCTTCCTCTTCCCCTCCCTCCTCCCCTGCCTTGACACCCCTCGAAATGCCCTTCAGCCCCTGCTCCTATATCTGCGCCTCACCTTCCTCCTCCTCCTCCTCCTCCTCCATCTCCATCATGTCCTCCTCTTGTCCTGGTGCAGTGGAGTTACCCAGCCCCTGTAGTTCTCATGACCCAGACTCAGTGTGTGGTTCTGGGCATGCCTCACCTCTCCTGGGCCCTCGCAGCCAGTGCAGTGGAGCTTCCTCTCCAGACTGCGAGCAGGAGAGAGGTGTGTGTACATCACAACACATCCATCTGTGCATGTGTACAGAACATTGATGTGATTGTGCGTCCTACAGTACAGTACATGCTACTTCATATCACCCTATATGGTATATATTTGTACTGAGACTAAAGAGAATCAAGATCATAACTAAACAATTAACACAAAGCTGGAGCAAAGATGCAATTAGCCTAGCTTTACATGAAACCAAAGCATAGAGTGTAATTCTGCTTTACTTAAACAGTACTGTACAAAACCCAGGTAGATCACAGATAGATTGAGTCCTCCTCTCTAAACTCCACTAAACTCTTTACCAGGTGTTTCTTTTATCTCCACAGATCAGGTCTCATGTGTGTATGAACAAAGCTTTGGGTTTCAACAGAGACTGAGCCCTGTTATAAAAGAGTAACTGGAAACGAAACAAGAAAGTTTAGTATAATAGTGGAGCAAGGTTTAATTGTATCTGCTGTCAGACACTCCTCTTTTTGCATGACAGCGCCAGTAATACTAGAGGAATAAATTTGTGAAGGAAAAACGGCTGTTAATCTTTAATTTGTGGTTTACCGTACTGAATGACATGAGCTCATATTCTTTTGTATTTCAACGCATCGCATTGAATTGAGTCAAATCACGCTGCATCACAATGGACTTGAATCATTTTGCAATGCATTCATCATATCTACATGAACCCAGAAGCCTCAGTGATGAATTAGCACATCCCTGCTACAAATAGAACAGAGCTCCAGACACAATGGATTTGTGTGAAACAGTATAAAATAGTAATAATAACGTTTCAGCTTGATTTTGCTTGAATTGTCCATCAGTTGTGCTCATATTTTTTATGCCCAGTGTTCCAGAAATTACCTACAGTACTAAAAAAATATCCACAAAACTGACAAAAATATAAGGTGGAACTCAACTTTATAACCAACTGTAGTTATGTACTTGTGTTCATTATACTCAGCATCCATCCTATGGATTAACTGAGCAATAACCAGTGAAGAAAGTGTGTAATGTGTTTTCTAAATGTATTCTTTGTGTGTTTTAGGTGACAGAGCAGAGGGAGCAGAGGCCACAGTAGAAGTCGGTCTGAAGAAGCTCACCTTAACTGTAGCACAAAACCACAAAGAGGACTCTGGAGATGAACAGGATGACCCCTGCTACCCCAGCCCTGAAATCCCCTCTTCCAGCTCAGCTACCACCATTTTACTGCTGAACAGCGTCTAATGTTGTACCTTTAACGTTAACATCGAGTGTGAAAACTGGTGTAGGGTTAAGCTCTCACCATAACTAATGAAAGAGAGCGAACTCTGAGCTCTGAGATGAAGTCGACTGGTGTCACATTAAAGGTGCTATAGTATTGTATGTAAACATTAGTCTGTCAGTGTTAAATAGCCATGTGGACAAGTATTGCTAACAAACAAGAGCAGGGATGGGAGTTACCGTCTCATTTCACTCCAGTGGTATTACTAGTGCTCTGTCATTTTAAGAACTTCATTTTCTCTTGTAAAGAGGATGCTCTATGTCGCCAATGTACTGATGCCACTAAACATTTCTGATGAGAGAAGAACACCTTATTTGTGCCATAAATACATTTCCTTCTGCATTATACATATTACGTCAAATGTCCAACCCATTAGCACAATTTAGAGCCTCTCAGCAGTAGTGTAGCTTATTACCGATGTGTTCAAGTTCATGTGGTAAAATCTTTGGTGTTGAAATACTATAGTTCCCACCACTATGAGACTTTTTGTACTCAAGTTAATAATGAGCCTCTTTTTTTTTTTTTTGGCTTTGAATCTCCACCGGATGAAAATCAAACTGGATCACATTAATTCCTGCTTAAATTGAGATGTATTCTATGGAGACATTTTCAAAGGAAGGAGGAAGTTAAAGTGCAAGCAGAGCACTAAACAGAAGTAGAGACACTAATGGTCTTCCATTGAGATTTGTGAATGAGTGAGTGGGTGTGTTATTAAAAGCAGATCAGCGTCTGATTTGTGTGTGTGTGGACATTTTTTTATTGTGTGTTTTTTGTGTGTTTTGAGAAAAAGTCAAATGCTACCCTGTAGTACAAATATTCTATATTTATACTCCTGTATTCTTGTATATGAACTATGTTTTGTGGTTATTCTTGTTGTATGTATAACACAAAATAAATGTGCTTCACATAACAGATATTTTTTCTCATGTCAGTCTCTGGCAGTGATCCTTGAGGTGACGGTTTTAAAGGATCAATAGAGAACCACAGTCCCATGCTCTTACTTCTCAAGAAAATGCCGTTATTTACACATACGATGTTTGTCACTTTAAAGCATAATTTTGTAAGTTATCGAATAACAGTCGCAGAGTTGGCGTCATCATAACTGTCTCTACATAATGTGTTCAGAGATGTTGAAGATGTCTCATGACCAGACTTCTAGTTATTTTTGCCTTTTTGAAAATGCTTTTTTACCTTGCTCTCAAAATTTTAGAAGAAATATATCAACTCAGTAGCTGTTTTGGTGTTGTGGTGACGTGTTTCACATGCACTGAGACGCAGTACATTCAGCTTTAACACTAAACTAGATGTTTTGTAAAATAAGATTTTTAGTTGACAGATGTGTGTAAATGGTGGCACAATTCAAACAGGATCAAAGAAATTACTACTGCCTGAAATGCATTTTTTTCTCACTGAAATGGGAAGGAAGGACTTCAGTTCTGTGTGTCAGATTTGTGTGTGTTTAACTGCTTTTATTTTATCTGTTGCCTCTGCTGTAAAAGGGCAGAAGAAAGACACTGAAGAACTCTGAATTGGAGAGGAGAAAATGAAATGAGTCGTTTACATATAAATCAGTGAACAGGGTGTTCATGGGCCAACCAAGACAGTCGTTTGCTATGCAGAACATATAACAACTCTAAGTAAGAATCACTTTTGAGATCCAATGACAGGAAGCCCCAAACTGTGACATAATGACATGTTCATGTGATATTTCTTAAAAATCAGAATCAAGCAGTGCTTTTATTTCAGAGCAGCAAAGCAATTCAGTGGAACAATCGGCATTTTTATTGGTTTTAAAGCATGACAACCAAACATCCTCATGCACCAACACAGACGCCAACCTAATCCTGATGACTGTTTCCACATGATCCCTCTTTCCTGGCATTTAATCATATTTATCACAATTAAATATCACAGTCAGTCTGTTGAAAGTTACACAGAATGGCCATTATATAATACCCTGCACTTTTCTTGCTGACTGTTTTCCTCTTCCTCTCTCTTTCAGCTGTTATTGTGTGTAAAAAACACACAGTGCCTGGTTTTATGTCCTGTTTAGGCTGTTGCAGTGTGATCTCATGACTCCAGTTCAGAGCAACACAGCAGGTTATGTTTTGCTCTTTAACCGCCTCTCTTTTCTGCTTGTCTGCACATGTTCCACAAAGCACACTGCCGTTCTCTTATTAATGTTGCATCCTGTGATTCCAATATCTCTGCCAGAACAGCTCTAACTCAGCTCTCATGAGCAGTGTAAGGCCTATGACCGTCAATGTGGGCTCATGCTGACATCTAGTGCCAATATGTGATATGGCATCCAAGCTTCATCTATACTTATTTTAATATTTGACTCAAATATCTCAATACTGTGATATATTTTCTCAGATTTTATGAAGTTCAAAGTACTCGAATAGCTAGAGGATGCCCTGCTGTTTACTGAAGCTGTAACACTGCTGAAGAATATAAAATTTTCATGACTGTTTACTCACACTGTCAGTTTATCTGTTATGGCTGTGGGTGGTTTGTGCTTCTCAGCAAACCATGATAGAGCCTTTAGAGCTTAATTCAAAAAAAGACACCGCTACAATTCTGTACATAATCCCATTTTTAAATAGGATTAGGCCTTGGAGAAAAGTGTTTTCATTACCTCTCAGGTACATTCATACAAGTGAAATGAGAGAGATTTTGTTTACATTCACAGGTTCTTACCAGATTTTTCCTTAAGATAAATGAATAACAAACTCTAAGTATAGAATGTATAATGAGAATGCAATGCACCGTGGCAATCATAACAATGAATAAAAAATCATCTAAACATTTTTGTGGAGCACAGTGTCTTATATTATTTTATTCTCTGACATAACTTGAATATGGGGCAGTCATGTGAACATCTACACATTTCTAAACCAAATTACACCACAGTTTCTATGGACCTATGTTATGAGGTCACTTCCCAGTTGTTTTTTTTTTGCCTGTAACAATAAAATGAGGAAAATTGATTAAAAAAAAAGAATGTGTCATTATTAATAATATGCTCCCACTGTTTGTCTCCATAAACCAGCTTATAATGTTTACAGAACAATAGCAGATACAAACGCATAGAAATTATCATCGTCTTTTACCATTTTTTTATTTAATTATGCTCACATTTGCAATGTATTTGGATGAAAACCTGGCGGTAGCCTACTCATGCATTCCCTTGAAATGTTTCATTGTGGAACATTGTCTCAATCATGGTCTCAGTATGTGGGACGTGGACAAAGGATAAAAATGCTCATAAAGTAGGACACACTGTCTCCCTGATGTCGACTGTGCTCTTATGTGTCCTCTGTGACCCTGCAGGACACTGGTGTAACTGACTGAAGATGGTGCTCTGATTTGATTTACTCTGTTTCTTCCCCTTTTGTCTGTCTTTGTGTTGCTGTATTCCGCAAAACCTCCAGTGGAGTCTAGTTACAATTAAACATTTCTAGCGTAGTCGCATCTAAAAGCTTCGTTTAACAGCGAACAAAACAATTAGCTGTTGGAGCCTTACGTAAGACGTGTTCAATAGGCCTATACAAACAATTTTACCGTTCAAATCACATACACATTTAGGCAAGTCTAGTCACATGACTTTATTCACATGACACATATGTACACCCGCTATCTATCTCTGATTGGTTACATTTTTTTATTCTGCGTTGTGATTGGTCGATAGCGGTAGTCAGCTGCTTTGTGTTTGTTGTATGCTTTATAAAATCCTGTTTTGCAATAATATTGAGTTGCGGTATGTGGTTTGTTGTTTTGTAAGCACACCGGTAATGTCGTTTGCTGTTTGCTGAGCTCACAGTAGACACAATGTGGTGTTGGTGCATTCCAGCAGCCCTTTTGTGGACCGTCATAGGTAAGAGACAGCGTTAAATGAGCTACATCATGTTTCCCATTAGCTAGTTGTTAATACAAAAAGCTAGCAGTTAGCTTTCTTTGCTGAATAACGCTAGCCTAAGGATTGATAAGCACTATACAGTATATCCTGCAGCTTTGGTACACATAGGGGTATGTTCCGTTGTATTATTGCTGTGACAGTTAGTCCATTTCTGTGTGTCTGTGATGTGTCTGCTGAAAATGTTCCTCCAAACTTATGTCATAATCATATTGATTTAGAGAGGATTTCTCTGTCGACTTTAGAGCAAAAGTAAAAGAACTTTAATTTATGAAGCCAAAAGTACCTGCGGCATAGATTATATCATTCGGCAGTTTTATTTATTGCTTATAATTAAGTCTTAGTGGGCATAGGCTAACAGTGTACAACTGTAAAATCTATAAAGTGCACCTTGTTTAGATATATATAATTGAGAAATTCAATCCTTAGGAACTTTTTATTTGATCTCGTTATTTTCAGTTCAGCTCCTACAATTTAAAATACTCTTGCAAGTAGAAGTTACTCTCATAACTGCGCAAAAAAATATGCCACTGAAACCCATTCAAATCAGTGTATTAAAAAAGAGCATTTTTTGTGCTCAGGGGTATGAGTAAGAATATTTGACACTACATAAAAAATAGTACATCAAAGTCAATGTTGATAGACAATGACGTTTACCAATTTAGAGCAACTTGGTTCATTTCAGAACTATTACTTGAATTGACCCGAGGGTAAAAATCGCCCTCCACTCTGTTTTTCTAATTCTCCCTCAGTGTGATCTTTGATCTTTTTGCAGAATACATAGTCAGGTTGTTTGCACATTCATATGCTGAAGGTGAAAACCCGTTTGGTAT
The DNA here is from genome assembly GCA_037367365.1 of Apogon talboti. Taxonomy (NCBI): domain Eukaryota; kingdom Metazoa; phylum Chordata; class Actinopteri; order Kurtiformes; family Apogonidae; genus Apogon; species Apogon talboti. Next base: position 16,741,318 of record JAPQRQ010000003.1, read on the forward strand.
AAATGTAGCTGAAATTCTGCACTTCAGATCAAATTTGAGATACTCTACGTCAGTTTTACCATCTTGTGCTACTTTGTAAGATGCTTCAATACGAAATTTGGAGACAAATAATGGACTAAATTTGTACCAATACAGCATTTCTCTGAGAGCATTAGTTTATTTTATGCATTGACTTCAATTCTCCTCTTTCTTGAGCATAATACATTCATAAAAGCTTTTTCTGAGCTCATGAAAAGTTTACCTTTGTAGAGATACATGGTTTTCACTGGGGTCCTTCATAGCAAACATATCATGAGCTCATACAATAAAATACATTGCTGTAGATTAATTTACCCAGAATTGTATAAAGTAGTTAAAATGAGGTCAGCCTCAAACATCTACAGCAGTAAAATGAATGTAAAAAAAAAAATTATATAGAATTGCAAAACAGAGACTTAGACCTTTACTCCATACAACCACTTTTCATACTTAAAATGCATACTTTTAATTCAGGTTGTGAATACAGAGCTATAACTTATTTCATTTTGATCAATGAAATATACTGAATTAAAGGGTCTTATTTCTTCTGAACTGCTCAAGGAGCATGTGTCCAACTTAAATTAAGAATATTTACATATTTTATTTTTAATTAGGAATTAACAACAGTTTTAATGGTGATGTTGACAGTAGTTGACAATTCACATCAGACAAACTATGATTCAGCAGATGCAAGTATTTAACACTTAAAGTTTTTGTTTTTGTGTGTGCGTGTGTTTTTTGTTGTTGTTGTGAGTTTGTTATGTCTTTCTATCATAAGGACACATTTTACACATTTCTCTGTTATGCTTTTAAGTGCTTTTAACACTCACTAACTTCTCTAATATTATTTTTGCGTAAAGGTACAGAGGGAAGAGCCGTTCATTCACTTCCAAACTTTGGAACAACCTACCATGTCAAAGGTAAGTAAATGGTGCAATCCTGAAGAATTACCTGATAGTTGGTCTCGGACGTTAGCCTTGTTACAGTGCTTTTACATTTCCATTTCAGGGGTGATCTCTCTGCCTTATGCAGAGATTAAGGAGCCGTTTGAGGCCTGGTTTGACCTTGCAGCAAAGTCTAGCCGAATAGACTATTATGATGGTGAGTAATGTACTGACCTGCAGCTGTTCCTCCTCCTTAAAACCTGACTCTGTAGTTTTCTACATGACTGAATTAATGTTATGAAACTGAGAGTCTCTTGTGCCAGACCAATGTGACCAGACCATGACCAGTCAACCAGTACATACATAAAAAAACAGAAATGAAACACAGCCAGTAAGCACTGGTGGGGAACTTGATTCTGTAGACTCATATTACATTGTCATGTGACAGCAAGTGTTGCATTTTAAATATTTTTTTAAATTAAGCAACTCTTATCTCCATTTCTAACAGGACAAGTGTCGACGTACCAGTTGGCGACTGAGCAGCAGTGGGGCGCCTCCTATAAAATTAGCCCTGAGACGACTGAAACGGAGCTGAATGTCAAGAAGTGTTTCCAGGTCAATGGTACAAAGGACGACCCAGTCAAACCCCAGGCAGCAGTGCCTGATGTACAGGGCTTTCAGGTGTGTCTCAACATTTATCTCCGATATCTCTGTCCTCAATCATTTTAAAGAACACAGAAAAGGCTCCTCTGTTCCTGGATAATTTATCAGCAGGAACGTGTACTTCAAATAGATACACAACTTGATTAAACAGATGATAATTATTTGTTGATATGGATTTTCAATGGCAAATACTTGGAAAGCAAGGCAGTCGATATACACAGCCTGTTCAAAAAGAAGTCCCCATGGGAACTTATCTAAGCAAATAGTTAAATATATATAATAATAAATATAATAAATATTTAGCTGTAACAAGCTCTTTATCCCTAACTGATTCAGTGAGCAGGTTCTCATTTGTTAAACAACTCTCAGTTTGATAGAGAGCATAAAGATTGGATTGTGTTTCATTGGATAAAGGTCATGTGGTCTGATAAGTCCAGATTGACTCTGTTTCAGAGTTATGGTCCATCAGAGTGTCAAGAGAGGCAGGTGAAGTGATGCTTTCATCATACCACAGTGAATGCATCAGTGCTTAAGGTGGTCCAACAAATATGAGACTTGGGAAATATGAGAGGCTTGTGTGGCCACTGTCATGTTGCTTTTAGCTTTACATCTGATAAAATACAACAATTTAATAATGCTTCAGTGTATTGATTCTGAGCTCTAGAATTGATTGTGAATCTACAGTCCACTCAGTAAATAAAATATGAAGATCACCAATGTCGTTCCACAGCTGCCACACTAAGGCACACTGCAGATATCTGTACAGATTTTATTCACAGGGCTCATGAATAATCAGCTACCAATGCAGATTAAGGGTTTTGTAAAGACAATGAGGCATACTGTATATGCTTAAAATGAAATGTCCAGAATTAGTTATACCCCTTAAAAATTGTTGCAGTTTTTGAGTACAGTTGATAGTCATTCTATAGATATATACAAGTGAATTTGAGTCATGGCAAAACCAAAGAGTTTAATGGGCACCTCTGGTAGCTCATTCGGCTGTAAAGCTATATATCCAAGTGTTTTCAAGTGCCAGCAACCACAGTGCAAAGTATAATCCAAAAGTACAAGGAGTTCAACCGTAAAAAAAATCTCAAAGGTTTTAGCTCGGAGCCATAGAGCTCAACTGTGTTTTATAGCCTTTATAAACACATCTTCATACTAAAGTTGTTTTTTTTTTTTCATTTGTCAAGCTTTTTTTCTGAAACCGATATGCTCTCTCTCCCCCAGTTCCTCAGGGTGGAACAGTATGCAGGCTTCCCATGTGAAGTGTGGCAAAATGTCACCATGAAAGGCTACAAGAAGAACACATACACACTGTGGGTGACCCGTTCAGAGAGTGGCGCAGATGCCACACCTTTACACTATGAGATGATGGGATATAACACATTGTTGGGCTCCCACTATGACAAATACTTGGTGGACTACAAGGAGTTCAGTTCTCATGTGGACCCCAAAGCCTTCTTGCTGCCTGAAGGTCTGTATTTATTATTACATATGGTGGACCAAAAAAACCCTCAATTGTTATCAGTACATTTATGTATTGTTTTCAGTGTTATGAACAGTTCACCATTTCAAGTCATTCTCAGTTCTATTTTTTCTATCCACATTTGCATGAGATGAAACATGATTTGGAATAGTATTATGTTTTTTGTTTTTTTTTGTTTATGTGTGACATCACCAAACAAAAACCAGAATGTGGTCCAAACAGCAATGATGCTTGGGTTAAGTGTGAAGAACATAAACAAAGACAGAGATGGGTTACAAAGAAATAAATTTAGTCTGGTTGTATTTGCAAGACCCATCAAGGGCGTTTTGTTGAACTGGTTCTAATCATATCCCACAGCCCAAAAAGAAATAAAAAATTATTATATGTAAATGTTGGATAATCTTCTGTTGAACCCACAAAGTATATTTATAAAAACAACCTTCTCAAATTTGTATTTTTCCTCAAATGAAATGATAGATACGTATACAGTATAAATCTGTACTGTCTCAATAATATTGTTTGCAACATTGTTGATGAAGAAAAATTAAGACGACAAATAAAACTGTTGGTGATTCAAGGAAAATAAGCAGTGGCAAGGGTTTCAGTGTGCTTATTATTTATCAAAAAACAATGCTCATTTTAAATGGAGTAAAGCACTATTGACAACATATTTGCAATGAATATATTATAACAAACTAATGGGATGAATAAAAAAAACAATCTTACCATACTTATAATTGTCCCTATTATTCCCCAATAAAATGCCACATAATGAAATGCATTTAGATTACATTATTTATGTATTGGTAAAAAAATGCAGAAATCATGTCATTTATGTTCTTTATATGCTACTTATTTTCTTAATGTCATGAATGTCATTGAATTCATTCTTGTGTAACTATTTATGATCACTCAGCTCTTCCATAATTATATGCATCAAGACCTTTTTTAAAAGAATTTAACAGGTACATGACTTATTTTCTTTTTAATATTAGGAATGACTTGTGGTGGATTTCCTGGTCCAGGAGTGGAGCATCACATACTGGCCAACCCAATGAAAGAGCTGATCCACACCACAGCAGCAGGACATTCACAGCACATCTTTAACCATTTCAAGGAGAAGCATCAGCGTCACTACAGTGACCAAAAGGAGCACGAGGAGAGGGAACGAGCGTTTCTTCATAATCTCCGGTGAGAAGAACAGTCAGAACATACGACCAGTGGCTTTTAACTGTAACTAAGATCCGGTGTGTTCAAGGACCTCTTTTTGATGATCTGTCCTTAAGGTACGTCCACTCCAAAAACAGAGCAGGGCTGTCCTTTTCTCTTTCTCTGAACTCGCTGTCGGATCTCACAGCGCCAGAGCTGACCGTTATGAGGGGAAGGAAACGAGGCAAGACGCCGAACCGAGGGCTCCCCTTCCCCTCATATGACGGAGTTCAACTACCTGAGTCATTAGACTGGAGGCTTTATGGTGTGTATATACAGGCTTTGACATTTTCATGAGCATCTTTCTGAACACTTTCCACTCACTGTAAGTGTCACAAAGTCATAAAGAGGCTGAGGATGGGTGAACGGTGTGAGTCCAGAGCTGCTCAGGGACAGACAGAACTGTATAAGTGGGTATTTGTATTGCTTTACCACCAAAAAAATCCCACCTCAAATTATTTTTCAATTAAATATACATTGTATTTAGGATGTGCCTTTGTAAAGCTCACTTTAATGAGGCATTAATAATAAGGTATCATTTACATCCCAGAATCGAAATTTGCCCTGGGTGATGGTGCTACATTACACCTGCAATGGTAAACACAAAAAATACAATTATAATAAAACACTGTAATCCCAATGGCCGAGGAGTAAATGCTCATAAATGTACAATATTGTGCAAAAGTTCACTACAGTTTATTGGTTTTGTAGCGTTGTAATGAACATGAATTTTCATTTATGGTTTCATTTGTGCTTTTCCTGTAAATGAACAGTATGCAGTATAACATTACCTTGTTATGTTATTAAGACATAACACGGTAATGTAGGACATATGCGCAGTAGTTAAATGGTAAATAAATCTGAACTAAATCTCTTCTACATGTAAAACACAGTATTTAATGTTTACTCATTTTTTTGGAGTTAGTACAACTCTTTTGTTTAAAAAAAAAATTTTAAAGTAAAATGGTGGCCTTAGCCCTTTGCACTGTACTGTACATACCAAGAACATGAGAGAATATGAAGACAAGCAATGTGAAAGAATGCATAAAAACACTAAGCGGATGTCTTGAAGTGTTCTCCAAAAATTCTAGAATCGCCTTACAATAACGGCAATTAAATCCAGCCTTGTTCAGCCAACCTGCTCATGTTTATATTTTAGGTTTGGAAGACTTCAGTTAACATTTGTAGGCTGTTCCTGGTTATATGCTGTGGTTTGACAGACTCTCACCGAAGGACAAGCGTGCTGCTTTCAATACAAATGTTTTTCTTTTTATACACTAATTTAATGGTGTACAATAAATGGTAAATTTAGATTTAGAACAGGGAGTGACATGAGGAGCCATTTTCATCTTTAGCAATACATCATTACCATTTTTAAAAAAAATGTATTAACATAATAATACATTTTATTTATAAGCGCCTTTCAAGTCACCCAAGGACACTGTACAACAGTAGTTTAAACAGACAATACATAGAATACAAAAGAAGTAATTACAAGACAAAAAAAATGTGAAGAGGTGCTGTACATGGCAAAAGAGGTGCAACATTTACAGTGGGAATGCTAGCCTGAATCACATCACCTCAATGTGTTGAAACCATGCTAGTTGTGAATTTCTTCACATTACACCAGAACTGGAGTCGCTAATTTAGATTTCGTGCAGCTCAGTCAGAGTTCCAAAACATGTTTTAGTGTTTAGCACATCTTCCAACCCCAGATCTACCTGAACATCAAAGTTAAAGTGTCGACTCTGTTCCTACAGGCGCAGTGACTCCAGTTAAGGACCAGGCCATCTGTGGGTCCTGCTGGAGCTTTGCCACCACTGGAACAATAGAGGGCGCTCTCTTCCTAAAGGTGACTTAAAGCTTAATTTCTGTTGAATGGTGCAGATCCACTGTGTCCAACTGGCACTGCTGTTTTCTTATTGGCTTTGAAGCCACAGATGTTCAGCTAGGTGCCTCATCTGTTCATATTTTTAATTAGCATTCCGGTAATATTTAATTTTAACTTAGTATTGCATCTTACTAAATAGCACAGAAAATAAACATGGAGCCACAACAAATGCAACTGCAACAATTGGATGTAAATAAAATGGGGGGGAAAAAAATGTGTCGGATAATTAAGGTAATGTATAAATGGCATAAAAGAGGCAGAATTTGGGTAGACAGAGCATGACAAAAAGTTTTAAAAAAAAATAATTACAACGGACATATTTTGATAATCCATGTAACCATAGCTAAAGGGTCGTTACATTTCTGTGAGACTGTTGATGATTTAACTCAGCAGCTGAACAATTGACTCTCTCTTTCAGTGCTCCTTCACAAGCTTCCCCCAGTTTCATGCATGTGCCCTGCATTTGCACGTCATTGCAGCCGTTGCCACATAAGCACAAATGCCCCCTTTACTCATTGACGTGATAGGGTTGAGTGGGTTGGTCTGAACCACTTTTTTTTTTTTTTCTTCCCCATTTCCAGATCTGGGTCTGTTTACAAATACTGGATTTTTTTTTTTCCCTGTGGTGGTTGTGTTACTGCAGCCCCACCCCCAAGGAGCGCACATGTTATTTAATTAAAAACTAAAGAGGGAGAATGGAAATGATTTTTAATAATTATTTTTGGTTCAATTACTTAACAGATGACCAACAATTGTAATCTCTCTTATATGATTTAGAATTCAATGACACTGTTGACAACCAAGCAAGTACATGATGTCATTTGTTGGAATATTATCCACAAAAACAGCAATATGACTTTTCACCAAATGAAAATATGAGAAAACACTGAATTTGACAAAAGCGTGTTGGATTAGAATGTAATCATATAAGGTGTAAGTCTTTGCCTCCGTTAAGCTGAAGAAAATCACTCTGTGAATGAAGTGAGTCGTAGCAGGTCCTTACATCCATTCACTGTGTAACTTGGACACACATTAGATGAACTTGACAGTTCTTACAAATAAATAACGCCGAGTGAATGTCAGCTTTGGCCCGGCTCCATCCAAAGCTCAAAGGAATTCCTTCTCCAGTGTTGCCAAGCAACTTGATCCAAACATTGAGCCGGCGTATTATGGGATTGTTTTGGCACCCTACTGAAGCGACCAGCTTCTCCCTGCCTCACACATTCTCTTCATTTTGTCACATTTTTGTTGGTCAGCTACATAAAAGCTTAACAAAGGATGTCACAGACGACAGCGTTGTCAATACAGTGAGAAAGGGGAGTGAAACCTTATGTGGGTGAGGACGCCGTTTGTTATGTGCTTGATTTGGATGGGTATATATGTATTGTTGAGGACTCGGCAGTTCCTCTTTGTGCCTTTCTTATTAGAAGGTAATGAAGCAGCAGTAGGAGGAGGAAGAGACCTATGAGATGCTGCATCCCTGTCCCCACAGACGGACTCATAATCAGAGCTGGTCCCCTGGGGGCCCGTGAATTTACATCTTACATCCAGGCTATATTCATTATAACCTTCACTCTTTTCATCTTCAAACCATCTAGCTCTCTTGGTGTCTAGTTTTTTAGTTGTTTTTATTATCTGCATGGTCTCCTGTTTATTTTAGAAACTCTTTGACACACAAAGCTGGCAAAAGCACGGTGTTGTGTTTCACTCATACGGATTAACAGCCGTGTCTCGCTGTTATTTCAGACGGGCCTCCTGCAGGTCCTGTCTCAGCAGATGTTGGTGGACTGCTCGTGGGGATTTGGGAATAACGGCTGCGACGGAGGTGAGGAATGGAGAGCATATGAGTGGGTCATGAAACACGGAGGTATCGGCACAACAGAAACATATGGATCCTACAAGGGAATGGTGAGGACATCTCATGTTATTGAAGCGTAATAACTTGTGAAGTTAGCGCTCCGTTAAAGCATATATTAAATATCACTCCTTTTCATGTATTAAAAGGATGATTTCACAGAATAATATAATATAGACCCTTCTAACTGTTTTTCCAGTTTTGTAAAAAGAAAAAGCAATGTTCAGTGGGGCCTCAAAATAATATTCATAAAGGAAATCATGTGTTGCCCTGTCCTACATGTTTTCCTTTTATTGTACAGCAAAAGAAACACCACCCGGTCAACTTTATCTTCTGTTTTGTGTCCTTCCCTGAACAGAATGGATTTTGCCATATGAACGACAGTCAGCTCACTGCTCGCATTAAGAGCTACACCAATGTCACCTCAGGAGATGCAGAGGCTCTGAAGGTGGCGCTCTTTAAAAATGGACCTGTGGCTGTCAGTATTGACGCATCACATCCATCATTTGTTTTCTACAGTCACGGTGTCTACTACGAACCTGCCTGTGGTACGTTTAAGGACGTGTGTACACACGTTTACTACATCAACTGCCTCCACCCATTCCCTAACACAGACTGGTTGTCTTTTTTTTTTTCCCAGGTAACACCACTGATGCTTTAGATCATGCTGTGCTTGCTGTGGGGTATGGTACCCTGAAGGGGGAGCCATATTGGTTGATAAAGAACTCCTGGTCCACCTACTGGGGAAACGATGGCTACATCCTCATGTCAATGAAGGATAACAACTGCGGTGTCACCACTGATGCTACGTTTGTAACTCTAGCATAAATGTACAAACATCTGTATTTTAATGGTGTGAAGTTCCTGTTAATGCCACTATGTGAGTGCCTGCGCATGAATGTGGAATTTTCTTATCCCTTTTAGCTGCCTGAAAACACTTTGTGTTTAATTTTATTGGTGAGTTTGTTGTGTTTGAGGTGATAATGATGCAAACAAAGTTTCACATATGGATTTTAACAAGTTTTATTGCTGGTCGCACGCAGGCACAGTGCCTTCACATAAGTTGTCCAAAGTACATTGGTCTTCACATTTTCATTTGTTCTTGTACTTTTATCATGTGATGCATTCAAATGCACTGGGCTGGAATCAATGCAATAAAGGCTGTAATGTTTTACATTTGCTGGCTTCATTTCAGGTTAATCTAATTTAACCTCATGCTTCAGGCAGCAGTAATGCATGCTCTCTAAGTACATGCAGCTTTTCTTTTTACACACAGACGTACTGGCCTCAAACCATTGTTTCGGTCAGACTAACAATTTTTTAAGTATGCC